>JAQHUG010000378.1:1127624-1141094 GCA_028555095.1 Dicrostonyx torquatus | reverse complement strand
TGTGTGTGTGTGTATACACATATATAAAATAAGTAATTTTAGGCAAGTAAGAAATAATATTTCTTATGACTCTTTCAGACATCCTTGGTACTGATTTCCCCCCTTCTTCCCTCTGTTTCTCTACTGAGTTCCTTGCTCCTGCTTCCCTGCATCCATTTTCCCTGTTTCTCCCTCAGATTACTTGTATCCTGTTACTCTTTTTAACCCTCTCTCTAAGCCCCCTACCGTGGTTTCACTTCCCTGATTTCTTTCAATACTAAAGGGTAGTGCCTCACATCTGAAGATTTAGAGTTGGGAACCTCAGATGAAAGAGGACACAGTGTTTCTCTTTCTGGGTTACCTCAGTCAATATAATATTTTCTAGTCCTTTCTGTTTGGTCAAAAGTGATACCCCTATATTCAAGGACTCTGGGATGTTTGATTGAAGGTGAGACCCCAGCCCTCTAACACCCCTATATCCAAAGAGTCTGAAATGTAATATTAAGTTGGAAGTGTCACCCCAGCCCCTGCTTTGGGGTGCCAGTGGAGCAGCAGAAAGCTCCATCTCAAGCCCCCTCCCCCTGGGAGTTGCCTTGGGCTGGACTCCACCTCCTGGAAAGCCTGCCAAACACTGATGCCCTCCCCAGGGAGGGTAAGGATCACTCCCACAGGCTATTTAGGCTCATGCTGGAAAAAGGAACACATGGTTTTGGGTTGTGTTTGTGCTCTCCCTCTCTCTGTCCCGTGCTTCCCCCATCCCCATGCTCCTGGCCACCTGAGAGCATGGCATTTATTAAACGTGGGCATTTTTGATTTGGTCTAATTTGGTTTGATTGGAGTTATTTTGTGTAGGCAGAGAGGCTCTTCTTAAGGATTATTTCTAATACCTTCTACTTCTGTGCACATTTTACGATTTCATTCTTCTTTACAGCTGAACAGAATTCCATAGTGTACATGCATCACATTTTTACAATCCCTCCGTCAGTTGAAGGACAGTTTGGTTTCTGTCTCCTAGCCTGGTGAATGGAGTGGCAATGAACATGGCTGAGAAAATGTCTGTGGAATAGGATATTGGGTCCTTTGGGCAGATGCCATGGAGTCAGGCTGGATCATAGGGGAGGTTTATGTTTAGCTTTAGAGAGTTCTCTCTGACTTTCATAATAAGTGCTCCAGTTGGCTCTCCCAGCAACAGTGACTGAGGGTCCCCTTCCTCACATCGCCTCCAGAGTTTGCTGTCACCCTTTCTCTTGATCTTTGCCTTTCTGACCGGGGTGAGATTAAATCTCAAATTTGTGTAGTTTCGCGTTTACCTAATTGATAAGGATGATGAACATTTATTCTTTCTCTCATTAGAAAACAAAAGGGCAATTAAAACCAGAATAGGACAAAATAAACAAACTAACTCAGGAAAAAAGAGCCAGAGAAAAAGCACAAGAAGCTCATATGGATGCAGAGACACACATTCACTTATACAGAAATCCCATAAAACAGAGCATTGGGAACCATAACGTGTAAGCCAAACGTGTAAGTAGAAAAATTCCCAGGCACTATGAGTCAAAAAGCCTCCCCAAAATCACTGGTTTAGTTTGTGTTGGCCATCTACTGCTGGGCATGCGGCCTGCCTTTCAGTATGGTTTCTATGCCCTGTGAGACTTCCCAAGTGTGTTAACTGGAGATAGCTTCTGGGTTAGGATAGGGTCTTGTGTCCACTACTTCTCTTAGCACTAGGACTCCATCTGGCAGTATCCTGAGCATAGGAAATCTCAAAGCCCACCCCCACAGTGACACATTTTCTCCAAAAAAGGCCATACCCACTCCAACAAAGCCACACCTCCTAATAGTGCCACTCCCTATGAGATTATGGGGGCCTATTGCATTCACACTGCCACAGTATTTAAATCCAGAAATTCCCTTATAGATACTGTTATATCTGTATCTGTACTATATGCTATAGCATGTTCTACTTTCATGTGCTTTATTTCCGTTTTCTTTTACCTCAAAACATTTTCTAATGTTTTATCTACAGACTTTTAACGTATGCTGTTAAATCCATAACATATTTAAAAGTGAGCTGTTTAATGACAAGTACTAGCAGATTTTTTCAAATGCCTTTACAAATTGTTACTTAACTTCATTCCTTTGTTCAAAAAAATTTCAGTACTATTTGTACTTTTCAATTCTTGAGAGATGTTTTAAGACCCAGCTCGTAGTCTGTCTGGTTACATTCCATGTGTACTTGAAGAGCATGTGCACTGTGTTCTCAATGGAGAGTAGTTGTAGTGATAGTTATACCTGCTTGGTAGTATTGTCTGTTTTAACCTTACTTTATTCTAATAGCGACTTAGAGTGCAGATTACACTTCAAGATTTCAGCACTTGTGTATCCATTGGTCAGATTTTGCTTCAAGTGTTTTGAAACTGTTGACTGTTTATCATAAAATATCCCTTTTTCTAGCTCACTTGTCTTTTTGCAGTGGACATTTCAACTGTCTTTTGGTTGGTGTTTGCATTTTATCTTTTTCTGTTCTTTTATTTCTCCTCTATTTTCATCCACTGTGACAGCTTCTGTTTTATTAGACTCTTCTGGTCATCATTACATAATATAAATATTAATATAATTAGATTTAACTGCTATTTTTACCACATCTTTTGGGTGTTTTTTTAGTACCCCTTCCTTTTCATGTCAGTCATGAAAAAAACAAAACAAAACCAAAAGCCCTACAAACATGCTCATGGACCAGTCTGATGGAAGAGATTCTTCTCTTGAGATTATCTTTTTTTGAGTATGTCTAGGTTCATGTCAGCTTGGCAAACACTCACTGGCACAAACATAGATATAAAATTCTTAGTAAATACTTAATGACTGAATTGAAGAACACATTAAAATAATATGCTAAAAACTTTTAGTTTCATTTCAGGAATACAAGGGTTGTTCAACATGAATAAATCAGTGTGTGGATTAAAACACACAAATGGGCTTCAGAACAGAAATCACAAGATTATCCAACGGTTACATATAAATCAGTCGACAAAGTTTCTCATTCTTTCATGCTAAAAGCCTGGAGAAAATAGGAGTTGAAGGAACATACAACATCATAAAAGTCATCTATGTAAATCTACAGTCAACATTATACCGAACGAAAAATGTTGAAAATACATAAGGAGCAATTTTATATTATTATTCAATGCCGTGCTCACAGTCTTAACTCGGGAAATAAGACAAGAAATCCGGAGTATACAAAGGAAAGGAAAAATTTGCTTTGTTTTTGTTTTTTTTTTTGTTTGTTTTTTGAGACAGGGTTTCTCTGTAGCTTTGGAGCCTGTCCTGGAACTAGCTCTTGTAGACCAGACTGGTCTCGAACTCACAAAGATCCACCTGCCTCTGCTTCCCGAGTGCTGGGATTAAAAGTGTGCACCACCACCACCCAGCGAATTTGCATTTCTTTATTAGCATTGTTTTTCTAATGAAAATGTAGTATATATACAGAGGAATTATATTAGATCTATAAAAAATGATACTATCCTGTTTTCAGGAAAACGGATGGAACCACATCATCATATTAAGGAAAATAATTCAGATTTACATGAATAGTGTGTATTTGGTCTCATATGTATACAATCTAGATTTATATATTGTACACATATATGTATGTATATTGCATGCAGTTATTTGGTCCACAATCGACTTCAAACCAAGTAGAGGAGATAAAGATGTCCAATACATATTAATAAAGAGAAAAAAATGGTAAGAAGATACAACAGTTCTAAATATATATGCACCAAAGCTTGGTGCTCACCATTCTCTAAACAAATATTAATGAATAAAAAATGTCACAAAAGTCTTGGCGTAATAATAGTGGATTATTTGTCATATAGGTAAGACATTCAAACGGAAAATAAACAGAAACTTTACTTCAGCTACACTTTTAGATGAAAGGTATAGCCCATGAAGCATGTAAGAGAAATGCCTTCCCTGCCTCCAGCACCTGTCAGAAGCCTAGAGTCTCTAGGGTTACACAGGCACCATGACCCCTTCCCATCTCCAGTGCAAGGGCCATGTCATGCCTAGAAGATAGTGTTCATTGCCCTCCCCCATCACCCGACTCTTGCACTTTCTGCCCTTCTCCTTAATGTTCCTTGAGCCTTGGAAGGACTAGTATCCATGTCCCATTATACTTGTGTAATCAGCAGTACCTTAGAATCTGTAATATTTCCCCTTTTCATCTCAAGTTTTATCATTATGGGTCCTCTTGCTTTTGGTTAATTTGGCTAAGGGATTGTTAATTATGTTTTTATTTTTAAAGAACCAACTCTTAGTTATTTTTTGCATTGTGTTTTTTATTCTGTTGTTTCTATTTCAATAACATTTACCTTTATCTTAATTGTTTCTTCCTGTCTACTGCTTTTATGTTTGTTCTGGTTCTTGGTTTTCCCAAGGGGTTTAAAGTTACCATTAAGTAATTTATTTGAATTTTCTGATTTTTTTTCCTTTCTTTCTTTTCTTTTCTAGTTTGGACACTTACAGCTATAAACTTTCCTCTTAGGACTAGTTTCATTATATACTAAAGATTTTGATACATTGTGTTTTCATTTTCATTCACATCTAGGAATTTTAAATTTCCATCTTGATTTCTTTAATGGCCCATTCAGCAGTACATTCTGAAACCTCAATGAGTTTCGGCAGTTTCTCTTGCTGTCTGTTGCTACCATTCCACTGTAGTAAAACAGAATACTGGAGTTACTGAGAGTTGCTTTGTGTTCTAATATTGAACTATTTTACAGAAAGTTCCATGGGCTGCTCAGAAGAAAGCATATTCTTTTGTTTGGACAGAATGTTCTGTAGGTATCTGCTAGGTCCAGTTGGTTTGTGGTGTCATTAAACTCCATTGTTTCTCTAATTTTTATCCAGATGGCCTGTCTTTGAAAGTGAAATATAGAAATCACCCACTGTTATTATTTTGCCACTAAAATATGATCTTATATCTAGTTATATTTGTTTTATGAACTTGGTTTTACCTGTGTTTGGTACGTGTGTTTAAAGTCTTCTTGACGGATTGTCCCTTTGAAGTAACTTTGTCACTTCTGTCTTATCTTGGTTTCAAGCCTCCTTTTCCCAGTTAGAAGTAGCGATGCCTACTTGTTTCCTACATCCACTTGCTGGAATGATTTTTCCCATCTTTTTACTCTGAGGTGGTATCATCTTTGGTAATGAGGTGTGCTTCTTGAAGGGGGCCTTGAGTGGTTTCTGAATATCCTTTCTCTTGAGAAGTGTAGCAAGTGCTCTACTCCCTTCGTTATCTCCAAACCCTCCATAAACCTTTTATTGGTGAAATTTAAATTATCATAAATTATGTACACTATGTATACATTTTTGTAATCCAGGTTTATAAACATGAAAAATTGGGCTTTCTGGGAGATTTGACAGTGGTGTTCCCAAATATCTCATAAAGATTGATTTGTTGGTGCTGATCTGTAATGAGACTTTCTATATTTTCAAACCTTTGCAAATCCCTTTCCATGTGTGTATACCAGTACCAACAATGCCAGTATGCGTCCATGAGACATGGCCCTCACTGAGTGCATTCACAAGTCGGAAGTCAATTTTAGAATTCTATTAACCGAAAGGCTAGAATGTCTTTAGCATGTCGTTACATTGCAAATCATTTCCAGTAGAAGCTCCTTAATTGCACACCAAATGGATTTGGGAATATGGAAATTTTCTCTACACATGCATACAGGCCTGAAAAACATTGCTCTGGTTTGCAATTAGAATACATTTCTGGGAATTTGTGTAGGAATGAAGATATCACTTTGAAAAACACATCTTTTGACAGTGCAGGCCTGACATGACTTGCAATTCAAACAATTTTGGTTCTCATCAGAATGATTTTATCACAGTATGTTTCACAGAAGCAATTTTCCCTTGTAATTTTAGTTTAAAACATTTTCAGGTCTGCAGCTAAAACTAATTCCACAGCCCTTCAAAGTTCATGGACAGTGGTTGAACACAGATCTTTCAACCATTTAAAAATTGAGAGCCATTCTTAAGTTGAGAAGTATACCAACACAAGCGAGTCTGCCTGCCGTGTGGGACATAGTTTTGACCCTGACGTCTACAGTCTTCAGGAGCTGTGGTCTGAGTGAATGTGCTTGCCTGCCAAAGCCTTGCAACCGATTGTTAACTTTTAGAAATTTAGTCAATGTGTTAACACCCTGATGTGATGATTCATTGCATATTGTGCATATATCAAAGCATGGTATTTTATTTCCTATAAATTCATATAATTCAAAAAATCAGAAATTAGCTTTTTCGATTTACATTTATTTGAATAATATGAAATATCTTTACATAATTGTAGGGCATTTATATTTATCCATCATAGCTGTCAGTTTATATTCTTTTTATCCATTTTTATTGCAGTAGAATTTTTATTCCAGTGACCATTCTGCACACTACAGAACTTACTCAGTAATTTCTACTGCTTTCCCCGAGGACCCAGCACTTCTCCCATAAGACAGACCTGCCATCTCCTCACAGAGTGCTTCACGCTTTGCACACATATGCACAGATGTTCACACATATGCACAGATGTTCACACATATGCACAGATGTTCACACATATGCACAGATGTGCACACATACGCACAGATGTGCACACATATGCACAGATGTTCACACATATGCACAGATGTTCACATGCTGCTGCTTCCTCCTCACATAATTCTCACAAACCTTCCAACATTCAGATCAAAGATCACTCCTTCCTTTAGCTCCAGTGTGTGCAAACAACTGCCATTTAAATCTATAAAAGATTTCTATAATTAACATTTGTCCTATAATGATCTGTCTCTCTACTAGAGTCAAAAATTGAGAATCTATATTATTTATAACCTGGGTTTAAAAAAATCATAGTATTAACACTAACATATATTTTCTTGGCTCATAAAAATAAAGTTCTGTGTAATATTTCTTGTACAGAACTCAGGTTAATATGTAGTCAAGCTCTCTCAGAGCCGGTGCAATGACATGAACTGGTAGGATCAGCTATTTGAAAGGCAGAAGAAAAAGGATCTTTTAAACTGAAGAATTTGAGACCAGTCTGGACCACATATCTGTGTGTGTGTGTGTGTGTGTGTGTGTGTGTGTGTGTGTACTGCCTTAGCCACTAAATCCTTAAATATACATACACACAGGCACAGCTAAGGTTTTTATTTTTAATGAAACTGGTTGTTAATTATTAGAAACAATTTTTTGTCTTATTTTATGTCTTAAAATAGTTACACCTGTGTTCTTTAAGAAAATTAGACTCTGCTAGTAAAGAATACTGATAACTTTAAAACAGAAAAACGAATGCTCATTAGCCATATCTATTTTTTTTATCTGATCGTGTCTTTCTCTCAGACTCTACTTTGTAACTTTATCAAGATTTCTTTTTAATCAAGCCTTTGTCTTCTTTATTTCCAAAGGATATTCATTACCTTGCCCTGGATATGGGTGAACTGGCACTGGCTGAAGTGGCGAGAAGAAGAACCTGTGACATTGATGTCGAGTCAGTATCCTCGGGAGTCGGTAAGTACTGTGCACTTTGCTAAAGTGCTTTGGTTTGGGGCCTGCAGAAATGAGATGGTTTGGCAGCTAAGAGCACTGACTGATCTTCCAGAGGACTTGGGTTCAATTCCCAGCACCAAATGGCAGCTCACACCCATCTGTAGCTCCAGTTTTAGGGGACCTGACACCCTCACACAGACACACATGCACGTAAAACAACAACACACTTAAAATATTTTTAGATATTCTTTGGTTCTAGGGGATTCTTAATGTCATTTCTATTGTGTTTATAGGACATAATTGATTTATTTAAATTACTCTTTGTATAACAGTATATTTAAAAACAAGAATTGTTAAACTCTGAGAAATAGAATATTTGTAAACAAGCTGCAATCTTAAAAGAAACTGATAAGTAGTAATAACTAGCAGAATGTTAAAACACATTACTCTTTATTATTTACATTTTATTGTTTTTATTATTATTATTATTATTATTAGTGTGTGGATGTGTGTGTGCATGTCTGCACACATTTGCATGCATGTACTAAAACACATGCGTGGAGGACAGAAGACAGTTTGTGGGAGTCAATTCTATTCTTCCACTGTGTGGACCTCAGGGCTTGAACTCAGGTTGTCAGGTTTGGTAGCTGGTGCCTCTACCTGCTGTGCCATCTTACTGCTCCACACTGCTGTTTCCATGAGATCTGGGGAGAAAGAGATGAGTGCATTATTACCATCAGTGCTGTTATTGAGTCAACACAGAAACTTACATAATCATTTGCTGATACACAGATATGTCATATAATAAAACAATTTTCTCCCTTTGAGGGTATTTCAGGGTTCATAGCTGCTAATGTCACTGTTTAATGTAGTATTCTAAAGATAGACCAAAAGCCAACACTGATGTTTAGAGTCCATTTAAACATTATAATGTAACAAAATGAACTGTTTTATATATAGTATAACAGGATTAAAATGCACCTGCATGTACTCTGTTTCTAAACCCAGCTACTCTAATGCTGCTGAGTGTGCCAGTATTGACAATTGGATATCAATTTTTTTATTCCTCTTAGTTCATCTATTCCAGAGACTACAGAAAGGACCCCCAGGACTGTAGTAGGCTTGGTTTCACATGTCTGCAATTCCTAAACACAGTTTTAGATGACTCCCACTTTGGAAGTGCTATAGTGAGAGTCTTCCCCAGAGAGTCAGATAAAGCTTTGACTGTGGTGTTGGCACCAAAGCCACCACTTCTCCTCTTACCTCGACCTCAGTCCAAAATGGCGACACTGCCTCCAGGAATCTCAGAATAAGACTGTGTCTGAGAGCTGTTTCCTCCGGTCTGTATTCCTATCTAGGGCTAGGATTAAGGGCGTGCACCACTACTGCCTGCTTTCTGTGGCAAACTAGTGTGGCTACTGGGATTAAAGGTGTGTGTCACCACTGCCTGATCTGAAAGGCTGACCAGAGGGACTGTTTTACTTTCTAATCTTCAGGCAAGCTTTATTTATTAAGATGAAATACCACTATAGTGTAACACTGAAGGGGGCAAATTCATAGAACCAGGGCAAAACGGTTAGAGAGTCTGACTTTTTAGAGTTTAAGTAAGGGAGAAAGAGAGTCATTTTTTTGATATGATCTAACACAGCCATGTTGTTAATGCCCATAAAACATAAAATTAACCTTAATAAGAATTGAATAGTAGCAGTAAAGTATAAAATATTTTGTCTCTTCTATTTCTTATTTCTTGGTACTACATGGTAAATTTACATTGCTCATTAGTATAACAAGAAGAGCTAAAGTAAATAAAATACAAAGGATGATTGTAGCTGGAGACTTTTCTGTTTCACCCGCTACTGCTGGACCAGTTTCTCTCACGCCCTCGGGTCCCTGCAGCTGCTTATAAAATAGTCATTCGGAGGCTTAATATTAATGACTTGTTTGGCCAATGGCTCAGGCTTTTTACTGACTAGCTCTACATATAAATTCACCCATTTCTAATAATCTGTGTATCACCATGTGCCCCCTGGCTTACCGGAATGCTATGGCATCCTACTCCTCCAGCGGCTGCTGGCGTCTCCCCGATTCTACCTTTTTTCTCCCTTGTATCTCTGTTTGGATTTCCTGCCTAACTATATTCTGCCCTACCATAGGCCAAAGCAGCTTCTTTTTTAACCAGTGGTAATAAAACATATTCACAACATACAAAGGGGCATCCCACATCATATGATATTTTGTATTTAAAATTATTTTGGAAAACACAAATCCTATAAGCCAAAACTCAATAGCTCTATTATAATAAAGCCGTAATATAAATTGAGACAGTATAAATTTTGTTGACCTAAATAGAGGATTTGTTCATTTTTGTGCTACTTGGTTATTTCAGGTATTCTCAATCTGAAATCATCTATTGTCTAAGTAATTAATGTGTCAGGTTGTGCTAAATATAAGAATAAACCTGGGAAGGTTTGTGAGAATGACTGGTGGGGAGTTATAGGACACAGATTGATGACAGCTGAATTTGGACTTTGGCACTCACCTAGTTACTACCAAGTCCATGGGTAAGGAATTGACCTTCTCTGTGCCTAGCTTTCCTGTATACAATGTATTCTTAATAGGTACTAGATTATAGTTATAGATTATATAGCTATAGTTATATAGTTATACATATATAACTATATAGTATAGGTATAACTATATAGTTATAGGTTATAGATTAGCATGGGATTGGGTTAGTTAATTCATGCTTTAACAGTGACTGGCAAAGAATTAAGTTTAGTAATGGTTAGCTATTAATAGTGCCTTCAAATTAAAGCATGGTGTGTGTTTGTCATAAAAAAGAATTCTTGAGTGATAAGCTACAACACCTGTAAAATACAAGTTTACAAATTGTTTTTATTATGCACCAACTCCTAACTAGTTAGGGTTTCACACTCTTTATTAAATATGGAGTAAGTTGTTTGTGTTGGATGAGAAGTAAGTGTGAGCACCCTGTAAGGTTTTCCTTTAAGGGCGACTATGACTGTGTCATTTGCAGTATGTGCCTGAGAAATCATATTGACATTGGTCTGCAGCTCAGCACAAGCTATTTGTTGAATCTATTTTTTACACTTTGATTCTTAACGTAGGCTATGTGTGCGCTATGGTCTATTGTTGATTCTAGGAATATTCCTCTTAGCTATTAGGTAAGGTCTTCTTTCTGGAATATGTCTAGGATGTCATTGAACAACAGATCATACATCACAGTGACTTAAAAGAGAAGGTGCCTTGCTCTGTCTCCACAACTCAAGTTGCATTCCAGGACTGTCAGGCCCCACCCTTGGGTCCTAAGGCTCCCTTCACTACCACTAGGCTGCGTCCTCATCTTGCTTTCTGTTTACCAACATGTTATCAGTATAGCCCACGTCACTGAAAAGTCATTCCAAGCTTGGGTTTTAGCAAGTTCTCTTTGTCCTAAGATGCCTGTTTGGTTTTTCTAGAGTCATGGTAAAGGTGTACATCCAGTTGGTGCCACAATGATAAAAGCAAAAGTTGGTTTATAAAGTATCTTGTTCTTAAAACATCAAGAAATCAAATAAATAAATGGGCTGATCAAGTGAACAGATAGTTCTCAAAAGATGAAATAGAACTGGCCAATGAACACAGGGAAAAATGTTCAACCTTACTCTAGCCATCAGGGAAACACTAATCAAAACTGAGATTCCATCTTAGTAAGAATGGTAGTTACTATGAAAAGAAATAAGAAATGCTGGCAAAGATACAGAGCAAAGGGAAAACTTGCACACTGGTGATAGGAATGCAAACTGAGCCAGCTGTTCTCAGACTTTCTCAATAGAACAAAAAATAGAGCTACTATATGACCCAGTTACATCATTCCTGGGTATTTCCCTGAAGGACTCTGAGTTAGCACATCACTGGTGTGTTTGACTAGCAGTGTTTACTGCAGTACCATTCACAGTAGCTAAGCTATGGACCAACCCAGTGTCCAACACCAGATAAATGAATAGACAAAGTGGTATATATGCAATAGAATTGTCAACTCTGAAGAGTGAAATAATATCATTTGTGGTCCCTAAATTTTATGTAAGTACATATAATATGCACATATATTTGACAAGACAGTGAAAGTGAAATTGTTTAGGGAACAAAGGAGACAATAGAAATGAAGGATGAGCAAAGGAAGGATACAGAGGTAGAGTGCTCCTTTAGACGTGGGTGTGCTCCTTTAGACGTGGGTGTGCTCCTCTAGATGTGGGTGTGCTCCTTTAGACGTGGGTGTGCTCCTTTAGAGGCAGGTATGTTCATAGAGAGGTGAGGGTGCTCCTATAGAGGTGGGTGTGCTCCTTTAGAGGCAGGTATGTTCATAGAGAGGTGAGGGTGCTCCTCTAGCATGGGTGTGCTCCTCTAGACGTGGGTGTGCTCCTCTAGACGTGGGTGTGCTCCTTTAGAGGCAGGTATGTTCATAGAGAGGTGAGGGTGCTTCTATAGAGGTGGGTGAGCTCATGCACAATACATACTTGTATGAAAATTTCTAAATATCTAAAAATAGTGTCTTGTTCTAAAATTACGTTTCAAAAGAAAGTTTCAATTCTGTAATTAATTTCAGTTAAGGCTAACTGTCCATCTTTACACTCTGCTTGACAGGCTATGTCATCCTGCCGGTTACACCTAGGAAGTATACTCAGGCCAGCCTGCTTCTGACTCTACATCACGATTCTCTTCTGTCTTAGTTAGGGTTTCTGCCGCAATGAAGAGACACAATGACCACAGAAACTCTTATAAACATTTAATTGGGATTGGCTTACAGTTTCTGGGGTTTAGTTCATTATCTTCATGGTGGCATGCAGACAGACATGGACCTGGAGAAGGAGTCCTACATCTTGATCCATAGGCAGCAGGAAGTGAACTGTGTCCCACATTGCCAAGTTTGTTCTGGGAATTTTTGTATGGAGACCTAATTTTAACCCTTCCACTGCTTTGCTTGGCTTCAGAGCGCTTTACAAAGCTATATTACCACTGAGGGATAGAGAGTTGTTGGTGAAACCCCTAAAGTACCATGCTTTTCAAACCTCTGTCTCGTGTGTATGTGTGTGTGTGTGTGCGCGCGCGCGCTATGTCAACCACAGGATGTGATATTTCAAATAAGACCAATTCTTACGTATTGCTTTTCCTCTAGATTAAACATCCATTTCTAAGAGAAATGGTTATTTAAGTGTTTCAGGAGAAATTGTTATTATTTAAATACTATTTTATCTTTTCTTTGCAGGACTGGGCTTAAATGTGGGTCTCATATATACTAGCCAAGTGCTCTACCACTCAGCTACATATCCAACTCTTTTAGCATAGTTTTGAATTCTGAAATATAAATTATTGTATTTAAAAGATATAGGCTTATCTAAACTTGTCTGTCATTAAATAAGCAGTTACTAAGCAAAGGACTTTAGTATTTTACTGAGGAGATTTTGTCTACACCGTGCTGAGTCCAAAGCTGGAATTGTACCAGGATAAGAATATAAAGCGGTGGTTCTCAACCTTCCTAATGCTGTGACCCTTTAATACAGTTCCTCATATTGTGGTGCCCCCAACCATAAAATTATTAAGTTACTACTTCATAACAGTAATTTTGCTACTGGTATGAATTGTAATGTAAAAATAGGATATGCAGGATGCCTGATACATGACCCCCAAGGAGGTCACTGAAAATCTTGCAGCTCAGATAGAAAGGTATCCTGACAGTGAGGAGCCAAGGAATAACACAAAGGCTCTGTAAGCGTAGCCGCGTACAGCTCTGCTCTGCTCAGGTTGCTCGGACTGTACCAACTCTGCTCTGCTCTGCTAGGGAACAGTTTCCCCAGCAAAGGTTTTTTTTTTTTATGTTCTTTTTTTCTTTTCTTTTTTTGTTGTTGTTAAAAGAAAAATTTACATTTACTCCCCTTGTCCCAG
>JAQHUG010000378.1:1102149-1126600 GCA_028555095.1 Dicrostonyx torquatus | reverse complement strand
TCCTCTCTGGCTCAGGTGAAAGTTGTTACAACTGGGCTGCTTTCTGTCCAAAGTGCCACACTTCACAAGATTTACTGGGAAGGGAAAGCCCAGCAGGGTGGCTCCTCTAGAGTGAGACTCAGCGGGAAGTGAACAGAATACCGAGGGTGTCTTGTGGGGAAGATGAAGCTTTCCAGGGTGGCTTGGGATTGGTGTGGTTTTGTCGCCTGATTCTGGAACAGACTCGGATTGGTGGGATTCTGCAGCCTGATCCTGGAGCAAGTTTAGGAATTGGTGGGATTTCAAGCCCTTGCCCTGGGGTCAAGTCAGGGGCAGTGTGTTCTTTCCACCTTTAACCCTCCAGTTGTGACCACAGGTTGAGGACTGCTGCCACACAGGAATCAGCTTTCCTGGAGGATAACTCCTCTGTGTTAAGGCATGTTGTTCACGAGGACAGTCGCAGTCAAGTTTTGCCTGTATAGTAACCATGGGAGTTAAGTATTGGTTTTCCAGTGTAAAGATGCGGACACAGAGTCACAGTTCCAGAACAGAGTTGAAGACCAAGGCATGTGCACTCAGAGTCTCCCTGCCGTTGGTTAGAAGTTTCCTGATGTTCCTGTATGCCCTGCCGCGGCAGCATTAACTGGTACTAGTTTACTACTCCGATATAAGAATTTTGACACACACACGAGTAAGAAAGGTTCTTTGTCCTCTGTGCTTTCCACATATGCTAAGCAGTACTAAATCTGGGCGCCTCTGACAAGTGGGCAGCACATTGCAGGAGGGTGACTCTGAGCCTCATCCCAGTCTCCTCAGAACCGCTGTGTGGCATGTGGACAAATTACACTAAGAGGCTGCCTATTCCATACACTCGTAAATGGGAAGCAATTCCAGAAACTGAAGGGGATTGACTTGTTAATTTAGTGGATATTTTGACTTACAGCTATATTTATAATATAGAAGATTAAATGCCACATAGTCAAGTAGTCTACTTTAATGGAGGGGTGTGTGTGTGTGTGTGTGTGTGTGTGTGTGTGTGTGTGTGTGTGTGTATGTGTGTATGCATTACTTTTCTTCATCCAGAGAAATTATTTCTCATACATTGCCTAAATATCGTGACTTTTTACTTCAGTTGCCTCTGTGATCACCAGTGAAAGTATTTAGAGTTAGTCTAGATTATTTAGATTTTCATGGTGATTTTGCTTAGTGAGTGCATGCCTCAAATACTGGGTAAATTTTCTACTAGTTTTCTTTTTTTTATTATTTGTAGCAATGGGTTGCCATGTTCTTTCTCTGTGAGCTGCTTCTAAGGAAGAAGACAGGCAGGCTTGTGCACATGCACTCATATTCAAAGGCAGAAGACAAGATAAATGTGAAAGAGAAATACTGTTTCTGTTAAAGCCGCCTGTCTTTTTCAAAATTAGACTTATTCATAAGCATATTACTTCAATGATATGTAGAGAAGCTTGTTTCAATGTTTTATGAAATTTATACTTTTTTTCAAGTTGGCCATCTGGATATTTGAAATGAGTTCATTTAAGCAGAAGAAATAGCTGACAAATGTTTTTATGATGGGCAATATGCACGCTAAGTTTTTCTAACCTTTCTTCTGTTTATTCAAAGTGAGATGACGTGATGTGATGGATAGAACATAACACCAAGACTCAGTCAGGAACAGCAAGAAATCCTGAAAACAATTCCTTTAAAAGGGTTTTATGTTGTTGCTGTGATGGTATCTCACTAACTAGCCTGGAACTCATACTGTGTAGATCGGGCTCTCCCTAGACTCCTAGACAGCCCACCTGTGTGCGCTTCCTTAGTGCTCCCCACCACAGCTGGCTCAAAGGTTTTTGGTAATAATTACTTTACGATTTACTCAGAAAAGAATGAACTGTCTGGTAGCAAGAATAAAGGTTGGGATTCACAGTGTTCTCCAGCAGATTCAAGTCACCAGAGTTTCCAGATTGCTTTGTTGACCACCAGTTTAGGTGCGCACACACACAAATGTGGGTATCAATTTCAAGGGGTTTCCCCCTGTGGCTCTCAACCTTATTGTTTGAGACAAGATCTCTTCACGGAACCTAGAGCTTGCTGGCTAAGACTGGCTGGCCAGGAAACCATAGGGGATTGCCTTCCCTCACTTCCTGTTGCCCAGCACAGGTTCACAGACAGGTTGCTGTGCCCTGCTTTTGTGTCTGCACATCAGTCACTTTACCCGCTGCTCTGTCTTCTCTGCCACTCAACTTCCTAAAGCTTCTGCAGTATTCCATCATCAGAAACTCCATTCTCGAAGCATGGGCTTTCAACAAAGGGTCTGGGTAGGTGGTTGACATGCCTGATCAGAGTATAGCCTGCTAGAGTGATGTCCCTCCTCTTTAAGGGGTTGTTTACAGGAGCATGCGTACTTTACCAGTGGCTACCGCTGAGGAGAATGTCTCTCCCTAGTGATGATTAACTGCATTTATATTCTCAGGGAGGAATGGGGCCTCATGATCCACTCCTCTGTCTGTGGTAGGATGTCGGTGGGCCAGTCTTACACAGGTCGTTTGCTGATAATCACAGCTCCCCAGAGTTGAAGAATGCAGTAATCACGCTATGCCCGGATGGAAGCATTCTCTACATTCCACCTCTTCCTTGAGCTCCACGTTCTGTCTGTGCCCTCTTCCATGATACTCCCTGAGCCTTGGAAGAGCTGATATCTGATATAGGACTCAGCTTTCAGCACGCAGTTGCTCTCAGCAAGTCTCTGCAGTAAACACGAACCACTGCAAAAAGAATCTCTGACTAAAGCTGACAGTAGCTCTGATCTATGGTCATAAGCAAAAAATTTCCAGAAGGCAGTTTAATAGACACATCAAATCTATTTAACGCAACAGTAGCTTCCTCCCAGCCAAGTTCATGAACTCAACAGCCGTGAGCTTTTGACTATATAGTACCAGATGTGAGTTCCTTCCCATGAAGCAGGTCTCAAATTCAATCAGGAAAATGGCTAGTTGCCCATGTAACAGGCCTGCCACGGTTGTGCCAATAGTGTTGTCTTGCCTAGTAGTGTAGCACCCAGGGTCCACAACTGCGTAGATGACAGTTCTTCCCCAGCAGCAGTCTGCACTATGGCATCGAGGACCATCCAGCAGGGAGGCTGCCTCCAGCTTAGTTCTAGATAGAGGTTTCTGTCTTGGGACCAAAGCATACGCACCATTCTTAAGAGTTCCATGTCTATGGCATGAGACTGTATAAACTCTTTTACTTCTGATGTCTAGATTGACAGGTTTGGAGATTAAAAGGCAGCTGAAATACAAGAAATAAAAGGTTCTTGAGTAAGATGGGTAGGTGAAAAGATGCCTCCATGTCACTGTGTAAATACTAAAAAATCAGAGTAATCGAGTAGAATTTATCTCAAGGAAGAAAAAAAAAGAAGAAAGAGGAGATGGAGGAGAAAATCAGGAATCACAAAAGAAGACCAGACAACTGGAAGGCATAGAGAAACAGGAAGCCTATGTAGGAAGGGCCCATGGCTCCAGCTCCAGTTCCCCCAGTGAGTGGTGGCCTAAGCCTCATCCAGGAGGCGAGCAGTCCTAGCATTAAGAAAAGCCCATGGTTTTCACAAGCCTTGATAGTAGCATACTTTGTAGTAGGCCAGCACTAGAGAAAAAAATGACCAAAAACCCCCATCCATTTTGTCACTTCCAGTATCTTACTATGCTCTAGCCAGGCAGCATCTTGGTTGAGGGGGCAACCTACTGTTTGCTAAGCTATGTTGGGGAACATCATATGCCTGAGAACACCCTGCCACCTTGTGTGGGCAAGGAGTTGTGAAGTGGGGCATTGGGTATGAACATAATGAAAAAAGTTCCATGCAGGAACAATAGGGTAGTATGAAATAAACAGGCTGGACAACAAAGGAACAAGTGAAGAGCCAGCCTATAAACACGTAGGAAATATCGTCCATCTATGCATCTACCTGGGAATTAATATCTAGAATCTCCAACAAACTAAAAAGCCTAAACACCCTAGGTTCTAAATTATCCAATCAACAAATGGGCAAATGAATTGAACAGAGAGTTCTCAGAAGAAAGACAGCAAGCAGATACATGAAAAAAAAAAACCTATGACTTTAGTCAGCAAGGGAGTGTTGAATCTATGTAGAATCTCTTTAGGTGGTGACTACTACCAAATAACCAGTGCTAGTGAGGGCTCTGGGAGACAGAACCCCATACAATGATGATGGAAATGTAAATTAGTTCAGTTGGTTTGGAAAGCAGTATGGAGGTTCTTCAAAAAACCTCAACCACCACATTGATCTAGTTATATATACCACTCCTGATATGTAGGAGGATTTGGAATCACCATACAGTGGGGCAGCCTGCTCGCACACCTGTTTATAGTGCCACTGTTCACAGTAGTCAAGTTGAGGAGCCAGCCGATGAGTCAGTAAAGAAAATGAGCGTGTGTACAGTGGAGTCTTACTCAGCCATAAGGAGTACAGCATTCTACCGTTTGTAGCATGATAGGTGGACCATCAGTCAGTGAACGAGGCTGGACTCAGGAAAACGAAAACTGCATTTTCTCTCAGTTTAAAAAAAACATGAATAATATGAAAAATGGGTGAAGAGTTTATGGGGAGGAAGGAGTCTAGCAGGAGGGGGAGAACAGCAGAGGGAGCATGGATATGAGCAGAGCACAAAGTATAGATGCATGGAAACACCATCCTGAGAGGCTGGTGTGCTGGCTGAGTGTGTGAATACTGACAGCCTCAGCTCAGTTGCTGGAACACATGATGGAAGGAAAGAGCTTCCATGTGTCCTGCACATACACAACTCCAATTCAACAATTAAAGTCGTAATGAAACCCAAATATAAGGTAACTAAAACAGTAAATATGAAACTTAGAATTACAGAGGATTCATTTGCTTAAGACTTTTAATATCCAGATTAAAACGAATTTACAAATATGCAGAACTGAACATGAATCCTTATCCTCCTGTCTACTAATCAGCAGGCAGGAGCCTGCAGGAAATTCACACTAGACACCCACATTGCTCTGCTGTAGGAACTTAGCTCTATATCTTCCCAGATCCGTTGACTGCAGTGTTCTTGATTTGATTTATATTTTCACTTGACATAAGCTTTGTTAGGTGGTTTTAAAGTCAATACTGGACTTCACAAATGCTTAACTGTCCTACCTTTCTGCATGTGTGACAGTCTACAGTAAATAATGTTGCAACTACAGTCTTTTCCCTATGCGCAGATTTGGGCAGAGGAAATACTTAAGATGGCAGAGCCTTATTATATTGCTCAGCCAATGATAAAAGGGCAACTTCTGTCCGCCTCTGTTAGCTTAAGCTGGATATATCCTAGGACAGAAATAAACTTATTTGGGGTCTCTTGAAGTGATTTTTGTGACTGTAAAAAAAAAAGTATAAGGTAACTTGTCTTGAGTTATTCAGTGGACAATTTTCAAAATTGGTGTGTTGTAATGCCACATAATGTTAGGAGTCCAAAAAGAAAGAATCTTCTCCATGGCACAGTCTTTCTCGTATGAAAACACAGACACATACCTGCACACACACACACACACACACACACACACACCACTTGGGCTCTTCTTGAGGTTGCTTCAGTGTGGGTGACTTTGAGGGAATGGGCATGTCATTTTGTTGTCAGGGTTTGCTGTGCTGAGTCACGTTGTTTCCGTGTCCCTTCAGGTCTCACAGAAGCGTGTCTCTATGTGATAATGACTATAGGCCTGTTCTGTTGCAGTCACCTATGGTGTGTTTTCTTGGCGACTTGGAATTCTTTCATGTTTTCCTTTTTTTACAAACCATGTGTAAATGTTAGTCCACTACAAGAAATGAGCCCTGCTGCATGCCCTGCTCATGCTGTGTCACTTGGGGGAAAATGTATTTCGGCTCATGGTTTGAGGCATGGTCCCCAGGGGTAGCAGGAGCTTGAGGCAGCTGGTCACGCTGCATGTGCCGGGGTGAAGAGTGGTGAGAGCTCTGCCTGCTTCCCCCTTTCTTAGCCTGGGTTAGGGTGGCCCTTCCTGCCCCAGTCACCTCAGCTAGAAGCCCGGGAACTTGTCTTCAAAGGGATTTGAGATCGCTTCCAGTTGACAGTCAAATAGGAACCCGCACACTGCCCAGGCCACTGCTCCCTTGCGTTGTACTCAAGGGACCGTTCTTCAGAAGCAGTGAAGAGCTGCAGAATCCATAACCATGGGCAGTGTCACTGACCCAGATACAACAAATTAGTGAAGTACTCACTTCTTAATGGCTTGAGTAATTTCTTACATGGATTTTATCTCTACAGAAAAGTCACCCTGTTTTGAACACCCCTAACCCAGGAATTTGAAATGCTCTAAAGTGTTAGCATGATCCACTAATAGGAGATGCCACATCCAGCCTGTGGCAAGTGCACAAGGAATAGTGCATAAGCTAAGCCGATTGCTCCATCCCGTAATACCACTTACAGGGGAAGCTGGGGTGGTCATGAATTCCAGTTCAGCATATGCAATATAGTGAGACCCCATCTTAAAAAATAACAAGCTGGGTGTGATAGTACACACCTTTAACCCCAGTTCTGGGGAGACAGAAGCAGGTGGATCTCTTGTGAGTCTAGGACCAGCCTTTTTTATATAGTAAGTTCCAAGACAGCCAGGGATACATAGAGAGGCCTGAAAAAAAAAAGAAAGAAAAAGAAAAAAGCTGAAAAAAACTTGCTTTCCTGCCTGTATGAGTAAGGTATATATAGAATATAAAAGTTAAGCTTTGTTTAGATTTCAGTCTCATCTTCCAGATATCTCATTTATATGTGACTATTCCAAAACCCAAAAGCATCCAAAGGTAAACCCAACTTGCACAATGCTTTTTAAATCACTGAAAGATAGAAGCCAAAATGTCCAAGTAGAGGTGCCTTATGAATGCACAAAAATGGCTGGCCTAAGAAGGGGGAAAATACCATTTCCAGGAGCGACCACAGACAAATCTGCCAGCAAGGAGGTAACATGAAGTCTAAACAGCACAGAGATTGGAAAGGCAGTCAGAGAAAAGAAAGCAGTTAACCCAGGCTCTGTGGATGGGGTTGGTGAGTCTACACAGAGGGAGAAAGACAGGGGATGTAGAAGTAACCCCAGGTTAGCAGTTGACTGGCATGCCTAAAGGCAGGAGAATTCCACAGTGCCCACTTTAAATGCATCCATTCTTTCTAATGAAGAACACACATGGAGCTATACAAGCTGCTTCCACAGCCACTGACAGGTACCATCCTGCCTTAATGGCCCCGCATCTGGCCCCTGAATGCCACCAGAAGTCATGGGTCTGCCAACAAAACAGAGCAGAGAACAGCCCCTAATTTTTCTGCAGCTCTGGGACCACTACCCTCCAGAGTCAGGAGCCTGCCCCTCATCTATACCTGCCCTGTAGTAAGCATGATTCCCCAACTCACAGCCTAGGGATTCCTGGCTTAGAAAGCTCTACCATCACATATGCCTCTTTGCTGGAGTTGAGAAAGAGCCCAGCCAAGTCCTGCAGCTCCAAAAACAAAGGCCATCAGGGCTCCAAACCCTGACACTGCTCTTTACTCTGCCCTTCGGACCTAGTTTCATCTCCAGCCCACTACCTTGAGACTATGGCTACTGGCATGAAAAGGGAAACCTGGAACCAACAGGACAAGAGGAAGGCCCATCTGTGTCCTGCCTCTCTAGACCTGTGGTTGAACTACTAGAAGACTCAGTGTACTCTTGCTCATCCTGTGAGACCTAGGGAAGGTCTTCTCCACACCACAGTCTTGGACAACAACTGCTTTAGTGCCCACAACCCTGACAAAACCTGATCTTGTCTGAGTTAGGTCCTGCAGCTCCAGGAAAGAATGACCAGTTGAAAAACACTGATTACCCATAATTACCCTAGAGATCCTGGGAGAAATCCTCCCATGGCTCTAGAACTCTGATACTAAAGGCTCAGGGATCTCCTGTATTCAGTGCAGAAGGAAGTCTGGCTTGAAGACTGTGACTCCTGTGCCACAGGATTTGCTGACCTCTGTGCCTAGCTACTCCTTTGTGAGCCAGCCTTTATTTGTGTCCCATGGTACTTCTACCTTACCAAGCTTTAGTCTCCTTTTCACGTTGATACTGCATCCAAGACCAATATGCAAAATTTTATTTCTACACATACAAAAGTTTATTTCTACATATATAGAAAATAAATTACAAAATATACCATTCAGCACTAGCATATATACCTTCAATACCTACAAACTAAGGAAAAGATGTTCAAGATCTCAATAATATTCTGAAACACTCCAAAGAAGAACTTTTAATGTTTCAGCCAGGAGATAGACGTCATCAGAAAACATGATCCAGGCTGGAGACACCATTTTCCAGGACACAAATACTATCCATTTTCACTGAAAACTGCCTTCAGCCTCTCAAGGTTACCGGTGTAGCTGTCACTCACATCCAGCCTGGAGTTGTGTTTATTCAGGTTTCCTGCCTTCTGCTATTCTGTTTCTCAACTTTCTTTCTCACCCTGTACACCAATATCAAATTGTGTTTGAAGTCTGTATAGCCCCATGGTCTTATTTCCTCCGTTTGAAATCTAGTACAATAAAAATCACTTTTCTAAAACCAGAAATGCATGCCCGTTTCTACCACCCAAATCTATGCTTTAAAGTTAAAGGTTCATGCAGAATTACCGTGCGCTATCCAGAATCGCATGCTGAAGAATGTACTCATCATAGCCTTAAGAGTTTGTTTGTTTTCCCTGTGTATGATAATGCGTAGATATTACTAAGCCATTGAAATGCTTCAGTCATTTATATTCACATTGTTTAGAAGTATATAAAATATTGGAAATGACACACAATCTAAAAACCAAGCCCTAACAATCTGAAGTTATAATTTTGTCATTCTTGATACAGTATGTCAGTTACTTTAAGAAAATACAAGGAGGTTTTACTATTTGAGATGAAATAAATATCTTTGCTTGAAGACTTGCACTTTAATCTGGGATTTCCAAACACTGATTTGGTTGTATAGCCTTTTAAAAGCCTTTGGGCACAAAAACAGGTAAAATGTGGTTTTAGTTATTGGCATGTCTGTGCAACAAAGCATTTGGGAAGTGTGATTGACAGGCCAGGAGTGTATGTGAGGGGGAAACCTATGCTTGTGTCTGCTTCAGTGACTTTATTAGCCACTCCCTACTTGTAAATTATAAGCTGTCATTCAGAGCAGCATAGTGATGTTTAAAGCAAGTCAGGTTATAATACCTGTACTTCTTTTGCCTTAATGCCTAGAGGTAAAATCAGAAAAATGTTCTTAATGTTTTGACTCATAAAAGCACCCATCTGGAAAAAAAAAAGCAACAAGCCCTTATAATACAGAGCAATACAAAGAGGCTTTACAGGACACTCATATGCATGTACCTGTGTGCAATTATATTGCAAGGTTGAGCGTCATAATTGGTAACTTAGCCTCCAAATTAATTCAGATCAGATATTCAACAGCTATTTCAGATGAAGATAAAAAGATAATTCACTAACTTTTGTGGCAGATTTTAAATCATTTTAAAACATGCTATGTACTTAGTTAAAATTGGTATTAACACCAAAAAAGACTTCAAAGGAGGCCTTTATTATTTTATAAAGAATTACAGAACAATTTGGATTTAAAGCAGGCCATGGGAAATAACCAATTTTACTGAATGTAGAAACAAATACTTTTTCATGTCACACTTTGACAGCAACTATACAACTTCTTCCTTTGTTTGATATTTATTCTTTTTAAAACCCATAAGCATATATTACAACTCCCTTCATTTAAAAATATATATGTAAGATCATAAAAATTCAAACTTTACAGAGATACAATATAGTCAATTAAAATACTCCATTACCCCCTCCTCTTTCCATGGACAAAAATCATACTTGCAACAGAATATTTTCTAGAGTTCAATAAAGCAGTAGTTCACGTGTCAACTTTTAGATATGAAAGGTTTTCGCCCTTTTGCTATACGTGAATGAAATGCTCAGCCCTCACTTTCAGTCACGCATTCTGCATGGACACTCGGTCCTTGCATTTGTTCACGGAAACACTTCTGACTTTTAGTTTTAGAAGGAAATATCCATCGGGGCTCCTTAAGGAACACAGCATAGTCATGCCTTATTGTAGGTTTAATCATGAGGGTCTAGGGGATTATTTTTGAGGTGGACCAAACCACAAAACTTTGTCTTGAGAAGAGTTTTTATCTGACAAATAAGAAAAGACAAACACCTGTAAGTTGATGTTTAAAGCTCAAACTAGTTTTGAAGTAACAAGAAAGGGAAATCTGGTGGTTCAAATTTCAATCACTTTTCATCTAAACCCATCAATGTGTGCACTGGTCCATTAATTATGTGGTCCAGCACAAAATGATATGTTAGTCTTCCCTTTACTCCAAGGTGACAGCTGTGAGATTTAGTTCGAGAGAAAGTTATTTCAAATATTTTATTGTTGGTCTCAAGAATTTACCTGTTAAATGAAAATGAAAAAGTTGACTAATTAAAGAACAAGCCAATCCTTTCTTTACTAGAGCTAAGATAAATTTGGGGGAGATTTAGAAAATATGATTGCCATGAACCAACCTATTCTGGATTAAGGAAGTACCACAAAAACACAGCAATTCCTGTAAACACTGATCTAGTACTTTCAGTGCAGACCGCTCACTTTCTCTTGTGCTCCACCGCACGTATGTAAGTGGAAACATCGAGGCTGCATTTCGTTAAAACTCAGTGGACATATATATTAGCATTAGCTTCATGTAATGTTGACATGTCATGAAATACTCTTGCTTTGATATTTTCCAACCATTAGAAGCAATTAATTTGCTCTTAGCTCACCAGCTATGAAGAAACAGCCAGCTGACTCTGGCCTGAGCACAGTTTGGCAGCCCCTGTTCTCATACATTCTTTTGCTTTTTCTGTTTTAGTAGGAAAAACGTTACTAAGATACTGATTTTTTATTTTTCAAATGTTTGTTTAAATCATTTTGGAAGTTCAAAACTGCTACCCATTGCTAGGAGTGAAGTGAGTGTAAGTTATGCCATTAAAATACTGCTTACGTGAACCCAACCCAGTGACCTTGTCCCACAATAATTTTATAGCAGTCCTCATAGAAAATATTTGCATTCAATATAATCCTAGCACCTTAGAGGTGTCAACAGGATCTGCTCAAGGTTATCTTTATGGACAAACGGAGGCCATGGCCAAAGTGGACTCATTAGACTCCATCTTAGAAAGGCCAAACACCCTCTCACATTTTACCTTTGCACATACATTACCAGAAAAAAATCTTTTTGTTGTCTTCTGATTTATTTTTTATTGACATGGACTTTTGTTTGCAGCTAATCTTTTCATCTTCCAGTCTCAGCTTCTCAAACCCAGAGCCCAGACTTCCATCACTAGCTCAGCTGCATGCGTCCATTTTCTCAGTTACTGTAAATTACTTTTAATTTTGTGTTAGGTTAATCTGCATGGTTTTTAATTATTGGGAAAATATTCTTTGTGTATTCACACAATATAATGAATTATGATCACATCCATTCCCCATTTCTCGCCTCTGGCTTCCCCAGCCCCTGAACCACCCCCATCATCTTTATGTCTCTTCCTCTCTGTCTCATTATGTCCAAGTAGTGTGGCTTGCATGTGCATGGGTGTAGAACCAGCCACTGTATCATAGATCAGTGGACACAGTTGCTATCAACTGCCAGTGGTTCCTCGGCTAGGAGGGGGGCCTTGTGAGCACCTCCTCTGTCCTTGATGGAATTTTGACTGGTTTGATCTTATACAAGTCTTATGTAGGTAACTACAGCTTCTGTTAATTCATGAGTTTTATGTCAACGTCCTATCCAAAGGCACCATTTCACAGCCCTCCTGCCATCCCTCAGCTATAACATTTCTTCTGCCGCATCTTCTGTGATGTTCCCTGAGCCCTGGGATGGCTGTGAGTATTGATGCACCTGTCCCATTTGGGGTGGAACACTCAAAATCAGACTCATCAGTTAGGAGTTGTGACCACTTAGGACTCTCTGCACTGATCATTGCCCACTACAAAAAGAAGCTTTTTGGACTAGTGTTGAGAACATCACAAATCTCAATAAATATCAATATTTAAAAAACAGTTTGACAACATGATAATTTAGCAAAATAACAGAAGTAGATTACTTCCCAGGGCAGTAGTTCTCAACCCTCCTAACTCGGTGACCCTTTCATACAGATCCTCATGTCATGGTAACCTCCAACTATAAAATTATTTTGTTGCTACCTCATAACTGTAACTTGCTACTGTTATGAATCATAATGTAAATATCTGTGTTTTCTGATGATCATAGTCACCCCTGTGAAAGGGTTGTTCAAACCTCCCAAAAGGGTCACACCCATAGGTTGAGAACCACTGCCCTAGAGTCTATGCCCTCTCCAGCAGTGGAATTTTGGCTAGGCTTACCGTACGAGACATGAATTTCCTCCCATGGAACAGAACTCAAATCCAATGAGTGAGGGAAGAAAATGTGGGGTGGGGGGGTCTGTGTGTTCCACTGGAGAAGGGGGCGGAGAGGAAGGGGAGACTGCAGCAGAGCTGGGGTGAGGCGGGGGATGGGATTTGGGGGAATAAGAGGATGAGGTGAAGATCTACAATCAGCCTCCCTGCTTCCCTGGCTGGAGTGGCCTGCAGGTTCCCAGGTCTTATAGTCACCATTCTCTATATAATTTTCTTTGTTTCTGTTTCATTAATTTCTGTCCTGATGATCATTCTTGTTGTCTACTACATTTGGTTCTCACTTTCCCAAATTTTTGAGTTGCATTAGGTCATTTATTTGTGCTCTTTTTTAATTTTTTAATGTAGAGCTGTTTCCAATGTGTCCCAGAGTTTGTTGTATTCCATTTTCATTTCTGCTTAATCCAAAAGTGTTTTCTTTCTTGATTTCTTCTTTGACCCCTTCATCATTGAGAAGTGAGTGGTTTCATCTCCATGAGTTATATACTTACTAGAGATATTTCTGCCATCAGTTCCTACGTTTTACCACATTACGGTCAGCTAGAATACATGGACTTAGTTAAGTTTTTTTTAATTGCTTAAGATGTGTCTTGTGTCTTAGGATGTGATCTGTTTCCAAGACTCTTCCATGGGCCACTGAGTAGGATGTATATTCTCTGGTGATTGTGTGGAATAGTCTGTAGATGTCTATTAAGTTCATTTGGTACATGAGGCTATGTTTCTCTGTCCAGTTTTTGTCCAAATGACCTGTTATCTGAAGAAAATAGGTATTGAAATCACCTACTGCTTTAGCCCTGGATCTCTAAAGAAACAGAACTGATGGAATCATTGTGTGTGAGGGGGTAGGGGAGACACAGAGAGAAATTAGAGTAGCTTACAGGCTGTTTCCAGGAAGTCCAATAATGGCTGTCTCTCAGTGGAAATGCCAAGAGTCTGGTAGTTGTTCAGTCCCCAAGACTGGATGCCTCAGCATTTGATCGAGTCCCAGAGAACTTCTAGAGAGTTGCTGGTCACCAGTTTGGGTTGGAATCCCAAAGAAAGTAGGTTCTCCTGCCAGCAAGGGAAAGCCTGAGCACAGGACTGATGAACTTGCTCGTAAGAGTGAGGGCAAATGGGCTTACAGCTAAAGCTTCATTTTTCCATATCACTCTATGTGGTCTGCTACCTAAAGGTGTGGCCCAGGTTCAGGATGAGTTTTCTCACTCAGGTGATCCAATCAAGAAAATCCCATGGATGGGTATAGTGGCACACACCTTTGATCTCAGTACTTGGAAAAGAGGGGAAGGAGGATCTCTGTCTGTGAGTTCAAATCTACATAGTAAGTTCCAGGACAGCATCAAAAAAAGGGGAGGGGGAAGGAAAGGAAAGGAAGGAAAGAAGGGAGGGAGAGAGAAAAAGAAAGAGAGAGGAGAGAAAGGAAGAGAGAGAGAATCCCTCACTAGAATACCCAACTGTTTGGTTTTTAGTTGATACTAGGTATAATCAAGTTGACAATCAAAATTAGCCATTATACCTACAAGTAATGGGTTGGTGTTAATATGTCTTTAATTCTAGTAGTGCACTGTAATGAAATTGTATGCATCAGAGTTTGACACATGTATGTTTAGGAGTGTAGTGTTTCTTGGTTCATTGTTCCCTTGATTTCAGTGAAGTGTCCTTCTCATCTGATTAGTTTTAGTTTGAAGTGTCTGTCATCAGATATAATTATGATAATAAGCCTGCTGGCTTCCTGCTCCCATTCGATTGAAGTACTTTTCTCATTCTTTTTCTTTAAGGAGATGCCTAGCTTTAAAGTTAAGATGAATTTCTTTTAGACAACAGGAAGATTATTTTGTTTCTTAATCCACTCAGCCAGCTATCTTTTGATTGGAGAGTTAAGACCATTAATATATATAAAGTTTTTATTTTAAAGTGTGTTGATTGCAGCCATTTCACTGTTTTTCTGTTTCATTATTTTGTTCTTTTTATGTTCTTAGTCATGTTTGTGTCTCAGTAGATACACCTTCATTTGTCTTGGTTCTACAGTCCTTTGGCTGTGCTTATTCCTTCAGTCTGAAGTATTGCTTCCACTGTTCTCTTCGGGGTTGGCTTGCTGGATAGGAATTATTTGAGTTTGTTTGTATAATAGAGAGATTTTCTTTCTCATTCACTTGTGGTAGCTACTTTTTGCTGGGCACAGTAGTCTAGATTGGCTTCTATAGTCTCTTCGAACTTAGACTGTATTGCTCTAGGCCTGTGTGTCACAACCGCTTTGAACAACCCTTTTGTAGGGGTTGCATATCAGGTATTTAAATTATGAGTCATAACAGTAGAAAAATTATAGTTGTGAAGTAGCAACAAAAATAATTTTATGCCTGGGGAATCATCACAACACGAGGAACTGTATTAACGGGCTGCAGCATTAGGAAGGTTGAGAACCACCGCTCTAGACTCTTCGAGAACCACTGCTCTAGACTCTTCTGGCTTTCAAAGCTTCCATTGAGAAATCAGATGTTATTCTGCTACGTTTTTCTTTATATGTGACTTTTGTTTTTCTTTTGAGTTTTCAATATTCTTTCTTTGTTCTATATGTTTAGTGCTTTAACTGATATGCTGTGGGGAGTTTCTTGTACATTTGTTGCTTTGTGTGTGTGTGTTTTCTTAGTTTGGAGAAACTTTATTCTATAATCTTGTTGAAAATCTGGCCTATGCTACTGACCTAGGATTATTCTCCTTTACGTATACCTATAATCCAAAGATTTGGTCTTCTCTTGATTTCCAGGAGTATCTGCATGTACCTTCCCTTTGTTTTTAATTTTTTCAATATTCTTTGTTTGTAGAGTATAATTCCTCTACTTTATCTTCAAGATCTGATATTCAATCTTCTACTTAATCCATTCAATTTGAACCACTTTTTTCCCTGAGTTTTCTAATTGGATTGTTGAGTTTTTCAAATCCATCTTGACTTCAGCTTGAATTGTTCAGTGTTTCTTTTTATTTAATTCAGTTTTCAAACCCTGGATTTACTTTATTTTATTCAACCTTATTTTTGTGTTTTTGTGAGCATAACTTGGGTGTTTATTGTCTTTAAGGTCATTCTCTTTATTTAGCTCTTTGTCTTCTTTAATCTCCTTGATTTCTTTAATAAGGGTTATAGTTGTCCTTTTAAGGTCTATGTCCAAGGGTTCATCTAGGGAATTCGCACTGGAGAATATTTCTATAGTACTGATGAGTCTGTGACTGAGGGTTCATCTAGGGAATTCGCACTGGAGAACATTTCTATAATACTGATGAGTCTGTGTCCAAGGGTGCTACTTTGGCTTTGTGTTGCTTGTGGTTTTGTGATAAGACTGAGCAAGTGGGCTTTTTGTGGTCATAAATTGATGTGGCTACAGAGGGCCAGGACAGAGCACAGGGTGGGTGTGTAAGTTGGGTATGGTTTGGGTGGGATGAAATCTGGTGAACACAGGTTGGCAGCAGGATATGCCTCCTGATCCAGACATGATGAGTGTCCTGCTGGACAGTCTGGGATGATGGAATGAATGTGGATGCCAACTCACCAGGATGGACCCCAGAGAGCAAGATGTTTGCACCCAGCTGATCCTGGAGTTTGGATATGGCACAGGAAAGATGAAGTTAGATTATAGGAGGGAATCCATGCTGTCCAAAACCTGGAGGTTATGGGTAGTGCAGGTGGATCTGACACGACTAGGGCAAGGCACTAGATGTGCGACCATGGCCAGGTCTGAAAGGGGAGTGTGTGCAGAGGGTGGGGTCAGGCAGACTCAACCAGGCTGGAATCCAGCACAAGACTTACAGAGCCAGGTTGTGCCTAGAAGTTGGATGTGGCACAAGAGGGATAAACAGGTTGCTGTAGGGTGAAGCACCTCTGATTTTTGTTTTTAATGTAAGCACTTAGCACTATAAACTTTCTTCTTAGGACTGCCTTTAATGTATCTCCTAGATTTTGGCATTTCATTCAATTCTAAAATTTATTTTTCCCCCTTGATTTCTTCAGTGACCCATTCATCATTCAATAGTATGTTGGTTGATCTCCCTGAGTTTGTACTTTCTATAGTTTTTATTGCTATTGATACCTGTTTTTATTCCATAATGGTCGGATAGAATCCTGGATGCATTATTTCAATTTTCCTACATTTTTGAGCTTATTTTGTATCCTATTTTGTGATCAATTTTGGAAAAAGTTCCATGGACTGCTAGGAAGAATGTATATTTTTCAGTGTTTGGGTGAAAAGGTCTGTAGAGGTCTATTGGGTCCGTTTGGTTTATGGGTCATTTAAATCCATTATTTCTGCATGCTTTGATTGAATGACCTATGTGTGACTTAATATTTAATTTCATTTATTTTATGAGTTGGATGTACCTGTGTTTGGTGCATATGTGTTTTAAAAATTCTAGTACCTTCTTGATGGATTGTTGCTGTAGTGAGTATGGAGCGACTATTGTCTATAATGACTATTGATTAGTTTTTGTCTGACATCTATTTTGTCAAGTAGTGGAATAGCTGCACCTTTTGTTCCTTAGTTCCAGTTCCTTGGAATACTTTTTCCAGCCTTTTACTTTAAGATGATATTTGTCTTTGATGGAGGCAGCAAAAAAGATTATTTAATCTAATCCACTGGTCTGTGTCTTTGAACTTCAGAATTGGCACCATTCATATTCAGTTACTATTAAAATGTCTATTAATTTCTTTCATTTTATTGGTGTTTTCTTATACTTTGATTAATTGTTCTGGTATTGTTTATTCACCCCCTATGACTCTGTGAGTGTATTATACTTCTCTCCAATCTCAAGTATTTCTTCTACTTTCTTCTGTAGAGCTCATTTAGTGGTCTTCCTTTAGTCTGTTTTTATCATGGAAAGCTTTTTTCTACAATTATAATTGATAGTTTTGCTGTGTATAATAGTGTGGTTTGGTAGTTATGGTCTTTCAGAGCATCAAATACATCCTTTCATGCCCTTCTGTGTTGTGGTCCAGCCACAGCGTGGGTTCAGGTCCTGAGACAGGGAAGGGACATCAATGCAAAGAAATGAATTGTCTGACCACCAGATAAGTTTCTGACGAGTGGCCAGCCCCAAATAGCTGCAGCCATCTTTATACATCAAACGTAAGCATATTTTTCCATACTAATAGACAAGTTTTTCACATCCTCCAACATTAACTATGGCAAAAACAAATATGTAATTATGGTTTTCCCCCAACATTTACATTAAAACATCTTTAAATCAAAAAGAACACTTACCATTTTGCTAGTTTGGCCAAATATTCAGCCAGGTACATCTTGTCTTTACAAAACTAAAAGGTGATTAGGACACACATTTTCAAGTCAAAACATATTTGCAGAAATGGGGGGGTGATCTGCCTCCAATCCTGGCAGCACAGAATCAGAACAGCTCCCAGGGTCTGGAGTAACAGCTAGCATCCCCAGATAAGAACCCTGAAGAGAAGCATCAGCTCCCAAAGACTTTTAGGGCAAAATATTTGACAAAAAAATGGGGTTTCCAGGAATGATCACATCTGTCCCATGCATGATTGACAAAATGACACTAAAACCACCAAGAGAATCATCAGTATTACCAGAGAGGAGAGTGTCCAGGCCCGGAGGTCCCAGCAATATTCTGCTGTGTCCCTAAGTCCACTGGCCCTTGCTGAGTAAGACTGTCCCCGTGGGCTTTTGCCTCATCTGGAGACCCATTGGACAAACACTCATAAACTGGTCTAAAATTAGGCTCTCAACACTTTTGGTTTTAAAAGTCTTTAATGAAATAATCAGATGTTATTCTTATAGCCCTGCCTTTTGAGTAATTTCACCCTTCTTATTTTATATTTTTGATGTTTTAATTATATCATGGGTATTTTTTATGGTCTGTGGTGTTTGAAAGAAAATAGCCCCTAAAAGGAGTGACACTGTTAGAAGGTGTGGCCTTGTTAGAGGAAGTGTGTCACTGTCACTGTGGAGGCGGGCTTTAAGGTTTCATATATGCTCAAGATACTGCTCAGTGTCTCAGACCACATCCTGTTGCCATGCGAGATGTATAACTCTCAGCTCCCTCTCCAGCACCATGTCTACATGCACCTTGCCATGTCCCACCATGATGATAATGGATTGAACCTCTGAACTGTAAGCCACCTCAGTTAAATGTTCCTTTATAAAGCTTGCCATGGTCATGATGTCTCCTCAAAGCAATAAAAATCCTAAGACTTGATGTTCTTTCGGCCATTCATACCTTGATGGATACCTCTTTTCCTATGTTTGGGAAACTGTCTTCTATGGTTTCTGTTGAAAATATTTTCTATGCTTTTAGTGTGTTTTCCCTTACTTTGAAGATTTGCTCTTTGCATGGTGTCCAAAGGTCATCAGTGTCTCATTCATTAATAATTAAATTTTATTTTGACCTTTCCTATATAATCTATCTTTCCCCTTGTTCTCAAAAGCTGACATTTGTTTTTCACATACTTCATTCTATTTGTGAAGCTTCACATGGACCTTTTCCCCCTTCATGTATGGTGTTTTGCCTGCATATATGTCTGTGTACCATGTTCATACCTGGTACCTCCAGAGACAAGAGAGCCTTGGATGCCCTGGAATTGGTATTATAAATCGTTGTGAGCCACCACATGTATGCTGACAACCTGGGTCCTCTAGAAGGGCATCCTGTACTTTTTTTTTTTCAAGACAGGATTTCTCTGTGTAGCTCTGACTGTCCTGGAACTCACTCTGTAGACGAGGTTGGCCTCGAACTCACAGAGATTCTCTTGTCTCTGCCTCCCCAGTGCTGGGATTAAAGGCGTGTGCCACCACCCCCGAGTGGCAACCAGTGCTCATTTCCAGCATCATTTCACTTTTGTTTTCCTTCATTAATTATTGTATTTATTTGAACTGACTTCCTTATTTCATTTGACTCTGTGTTTTTGTTCCTTTGGAGTATAATCATGTCTTCCTTATGTTGTTTTAATATAGTTATAACCCTTATTTTACATTTTTTCTGGAAAATTCTCCCAAGTTGTTCTCACTGGAACCATTACTATGGAATTAGTAATTTTGGAGCAGACATGTTGTCTTGATTGTGTGTGTGTGGTGGTGGTGTTTCTGTGCTTGGACTTGTACATCTGGAGTTTGCTAGTTGAGCTTCTCTTTCTTGTTCAAGTGACTTTTCTTTCAGTGGAGACATTTGCAGTGTAATAGAGAGGAATATGTTATAGTAGGGTTGAGGTATAATTTTCCTCTGGGTGACTGGTATTCAGAGCTACAGGCTCTGTCCTGTCTTTCCCTGAGGGTCAGCTACTCTTTGAAATAACAGTCACTATCCAAAGGTCAACACACCCCTCTTAAGTTCCATCATTTTTATAAACTATGTCCCCCATTTTTCCCTGACCATGACCAGTAACAATTTGTAACCAACCCCCCCCTACATGATGGCAATCATCCATCACCCACCCCACCTCTTGGTTTCTCTAGACTGATTCCTGTTGTTTGGGGCAATGGAATCTTTAGGGGACCCTGAGAAAACTGGGATAATGGTCAAGTTCTAGAGGAGCTAACTGTTGTCCAGTCTCAGTGTGATGGGATAATGCAGGACTTCTCTGAGGTCCTGGCTGGAATAGTCTGTGAGGCTGGACCAACTCAGCAAGCAGAAATCTGAGCAACCTGTTACAGAGGCATTCTGAGAGGCTGGATCATCTGGACCACCCATTTTCATTGATGTCTAGTCCCTTGCTCTGAAAACACACAAATTTTTAAAAGTAGCATGCATATCTGTATTAACAGAAGTATGGACTGTGCGTTGTGCACAAGTCAGTTAAAGATGATTTTTGTGTTCTAAGTTTGAACAGGTTAAAGGCATCTATTAACTTTACAAGTCTATTTGGACTGTATAATGAAACTATAAGTCTCTATGCCATATGAAAGGATGGCACATAATAGTAAGTTGTAAGGACCCTGAAACAACAAGATGTATCATATCTCATCTCCGAGCTGTTTCCATGCAGAAAAATCAGCTTACACAGCACCTATCCTGCACCCTTTCTTGGCATCCTCCCCCATGTTTGTAGCCAAGATACTCCAGAGGTCTCCACCAGTCAAATCTGATCTCTATTAACCTGGAAGGAATCCACAGCCTTTTGTTTCATGTAGAAACAAAAACATACCCTCTTCCTCAACATAATACATTTTTTACTTCCATTTTAAAGTTAAGGCATTCCTAAAGTGTAAGGTTGGTTTAATTCAGTTCTACAACCCAATATCTTTCAGCAGCTGTTTCTGTTCATCAGCATTCAAAAAAATTCAAAATTAACAAAACACCATCTAAGTGCTTATAACATTTATAACATTTACCATCCTCATGAGGTTAATTTTTATTGCTTTACTTTCTTTAAAGAATCTCTTTAAAGACTTTATTATTTTAAAACTATTTTTATGACTGCCTATGCCCTTTTTCTTTTTTTTTTTTTTTTTGAAGCCTATGTACATTGTTAAACACTCTGTAAACTGTTTAGAGCTTTTCCCATCTGAACCTGAACCCATTCAGAAACTGCATTTCTGTAACGTTTTCTGTCTGCATGAGCAAAACATTAAACTGACACACAGCGTAGCTCATGGCTTATGGTGACTCCAGCCCATCGGCAGTGTCCAGGAGTATCTCTGTACTGAGGCCTGCGTGAGACTGCCGGACCAGGAAGCCATGTTTGGCTCTGGTTTGTATGTTTGCAACCTTTTTTTTACAAAAAGCTTTTTCAGTCTTATGTGGAAATACATGCCTAGACATTAGTAATTAGTCTTTCCTTTGGGCCACCAGCTCACAAAAAAAAAAAACCCACAGAGATTTATTATTAATTATGAAAGTTCAGCTGAAGGCTTAGGCTTGTTTCTAACTAGCTCTTAATAACTTAACCTATTTCTATTCATTTTCTTTATTACCTTATCTCTGTAATGCCCATCCTGCTTGCTCTGGGTCTCCTGGCATCTCTGCCTTCTTCCCAGCATTTTCTCTGCCCATAAATTCTGTCTAGCTATTGACCATTCAGCTTTATATAAAATCAATAATAGTGACACATCTTCATAGTGTACAAAAAGTTTCTGCTGTTGTAAGACTAGGTCTATAGTTCTGAGTTGTGGAACTCCCTATGCTTGTGAGCCTTACCCTGGACATAATTTTGTTGTTGTTTTAATGTGTGTGTGTGTGTGTGTGTGTGTGTGTGTGTGTCTGAGAAAGAGAGACAGAGAGAAACTGCTCAAGCAGCTATGTGTGTATAAAAGCCATAGGTCAATGCTAGGTGTCTTCCTCAGTCTCTCTCCACTTTATTTTCTGAGATGATCTCTCACTGAATCTAGAACTTGCTGAATAGCTAGACTGATTGACAACTGAGTTTCAAGAACTCTTCTGTCTTTGCTTCCCAGGGGCAGAAATCTAGATACATCCTGCTGTGTCTCTGTCCTGGGGATTAGAACTTAGGTGCTCATGACTGACCATCAAGTACTTCCCTAGCCCGTTTATAATTTTTATAAATGCAGCTTACAGGAGTTCAAGTTTGTGCTGAATGTAATAAATATAGCTACCGAAAGTCATATCATTTATGGGGAGATGGTTGGAAAGATAATCATCATAAGCAAAGTAATTCAGACTCAGAGGCAGTTATGCTGTATGCTCATATGCATGGCTGGAGAGGCGGTTGCTGCAGTCTACTCTCATACGCAGGGCTGGAAAGGCCATTATTGCGCCTACTCTTATAACCAGGGCTGGAGAGGCGGTTGCTGCAGCCTACTCTCATACCCAGGGCTAGAGAGGCTGTTACTACGCCTACTCTCATATCCAGGGCTGGAGAGGCTGTTATTGCGTCTACTCTCATTTGCAGGGCTGGAGAGGCCGTTATTGCATCTACTCTCATACACAGGGCTGGAGAGGCTGTTACTGTGCCTACTCTCATACGCAGGGCTGGAGAGGCTGTTACTGCGCCTACTCTCATACGCAGGGCTGGAGAGGATGTTACTGCGCCTACTCTCATACGCAGGGCTGGAGAGGCCGTTATTGCGCCTATTCTCATACCCAGGGCTAGAGAGGTGGTTGCTGCAGTTTACTCTCATATACAGAGCTAAGAATAAAGACATGAAATTAGAACATTATGGAAGAGGAATACTGAGAGGGGGTGAACAAGAGTGCAGTGAGGTGGAGATGGTCATAAGAGTTTACACTTGTCTAAAATACAAGCATGAAGTCCTTAATTTGTAATATGTACATTAATACAATTTAAACAAATGAATCTAGTATCAAAAATACTGCATGGCTTTATTCATAAAATTGTTTAAGTAGCCAAAATCGTAGAAACAGAAAATAAAAAGTTTATTTTCAAGGATGTATGGGACGATAGAGAGAAAAATCAATGTTTCATTAGTAGAGTTAGTTTTTCAGAATAAAAGAGCCCTGGGGATGTGTTTCACTTAACAGTTATGATGACAGACACAACATAGTAAGACTATTAAAATGACAAGAATAAAAATCAAATAATACTTCTTGCCTTATGGGTGCTAGCTGAAAGTATAAAACTCTCTTATTATTTAAAATCTAACATTGACAAGAAGAACAATAGAACTGAAAATAGTTGCTAGCTAGCTCCCATACTGATCACATTAAAAAACCAACAGACAGTAGAGTCGTAGCAATGACAAGTGCCTAAGGTATTGTAGGAAGGAGTGCGTGTAATTGTTAACTATGAGAAATAGACCAGAGACCTTCTCAAGTATTACGTATGTGCACAGCTGCGTGACATACGTGTATACACAGGGGTGTCTAGATGGAAGTTATGTGAAGGAATGAAGAAAGCTTTATTTATACAGAAAGTTTTCTAAACAGTATAGAATTAATTATTTACATCATTTATTCTGAAATTATTAGAAGTATATGGGAAAATGTCCTATCAAATTTCCATAGCATTTTATATAAGGAACTTGAATTTTTGCAAATTTGGGATCCATGAGAATTCCATGGATATGAAATGGAGGCTACACGATAGAACAACATGAAAAGTCTGAGGCAAAATAAGTGATCAGTTCAATAAAGTAGTGATCTGGGGCTTAGAAATGGCACTGTCAAGTCAAGTGCTTGCCATGTAAGCATGAGGATATGATGTGGGATCCTCAGCATCACACAACATCCAGGCATGATGGTACAAGCCTGTAACCAGTGCTGAAGAGTAGAAAGCAGAGGTGGGAAAATCCCTGGAGTTGCTAGCTACTCTACTGACGTGTATTTCACAATCTGAGAAATACAGTGTGAGAGAATAAATGTGGTAGAAAAGCAACTGAGGAAGACACCTGATACTGGCCTCTGGCCTACACATCAGTGCATAAATGTGCATACATACACGTGTGTACACACATCCATTCACCCACTCACTGTAGAAGGAGAATGTGCGTTGGTTTTCTGGCCGCCCAGACCTGTATAATCACACAGAAACTATATTAACTACAACACTGTTTGGCCAATAGCTTAGGTGTGTTCCTAGCTAGCTCTTACATACTAAATTAACCCATTTCTATTAATCTGTGTATCACCACGAGGCTGTGACCTACCTGTACGGTTAGGGTGTCTTTCTCCTTCAGTAGCTACTTGTCATCTTCCTGAATCTGCCTTCTTCCTGCATTCAGTTTAGTTTTCCCACCTAGCTCTATTTTGCCCTGCCATAGGCTATAGCAGCTTCTTTATTAACCAATGGTAATAAAACATATTCACAGCATACAGAAAAGAATCCCACATCAACTCACAAAATAAAATAAATGGCTAAACTTTTCATAAAAATAAAAGGCGACTTCCGGAGGCATTACCATCCCTGATTTCAAACTCTATTACAAAGCTACAGTATTGAAAACAGCTTGGTATTGGCATAAAAACAGAGACACTGACCAATGGAATCGAATTGAAGATCCGGATATTAGTCCACAAACCTATGAAC
>JAQHUG010000378.1:1054719-1068907 GCA_028555095.1 Dicrostonyx torquatus | reverse complement strand
ATGGAAAATTCATGGAATGTCTGGATTATGTATTTTATTGTGTTTTCTTTAAATTTCTTGACTATGAAGTAGCTAAGTTCAGAAAGACATCTCATTATATGGACTGCCAAGCTAAACCACCATATATGTTTTGAAAGTATTATGACTTCTAAATATGGGTCTAAGGATATGATGCTTCGGAAAGGTTCTTTTGTTTTCACAGAGTATAAGAATCCGTGGATTTCTTCTATACCATCTTCAATAAAAGGTGCTGAGGAAACTAAGTGTCCACTTGCAGAGGAATGAAATTAGACCTTGCAGAAAACTCACTGCGACAAGATAAAGACCTCAGTGTGAAAGATGAAACACTGAGACTTCTGGAAGAGAAGGCAGGCATGCCCTGTAAGACAGAGTTCTAGGAAAGGACGTCCTGAATAGGACTTCAGTAGTCCAGAAGTCAATGCCAACAATTGACAAGGAGGGGCCTCATAAAACTAAAAGGAAAAGGAAACAATCATGAGTAGAACGAGAAAGAATCTATTCTGTTATTCGTCTGATAGAGAATTAATATCAAGACGATATAAAGAACTCAAAAACAGATGCAAAAAAACAATTCAAAGAGTGGGCTATGGATCTGAACAGAGAGCTCTCAAGTGAAGACACAGAAATGGCCAAGAAATACCTCAAATACTCCATCATCCTTAGCAATTAGGGAAAGACAGATCTAAATAAATAAGACTTTGTCATACCCCAGTCAAAAGGTCTAAAATCAACAAAACAACTGACAACAAATGCTGGAGGAACAGGCAGGGGAAAGGAAACCTTTATTCACTGTTGGTGGAAACGCAAATTGGTGCAGCCACTCTGAGAATCAATATGGAGAATCCACAAAAGTAAAACTAAAATCCACAATATGACCCTACTCTAACACCACTTGACAAATGCTAAAGACCTTGATAGCCCACTCCAGAGACACTTGAACAGCCGCATTAACTGTGGCTCTGTTCACAATAGCTAGGGAATGTAAACAGCCTAAATGTCCGCCAGCTAACAAATGAATAGTGAAAATGTGGTACATAACGAAATACTATTCATTTGTAAGAAAAAATGAAATCACAAAATTTGCAGACAAATGGATGAAACTAGAAAAGATCATGTTGCATGAGATAATCCAGAATCAGAAAGACAAACACCACTCGTTGTCTCTTGTCTGTGGTTCCTAGCTCCAGGTCTTCAGGTGTGAGCATGTGATCCAGAGAAATCAGCAGAAACCAGGAAAGTAAAGAACATGGCGGGTGAGCCCTAGAGAGGGAAACAGCAGGATACAAGGGACATAAATATTTAATTGCAGAATAACTAAAAGTGGCTTTCCACCATAAAGGATGAAATTATGTCATTTATAAGAAAGTGGCACATCATAATTTTTACTAGAAAAGCCAGACTCAGAAGTGCAAATACTTCATGTAGAACCTAGATTTAATAACAAAAACAAAACGTAAAAGTAGGAGGGGCATCTGTACAGAGAGAATGGTCTGTAAGAGGGAGGAGGGACAGGGAATGTAGCTGGGGGTTGAATATTACCAATATACATGAAAAGTAAGAGCTAGGGGCGTACCCCAGTGTTAGAATGTTGCCTGTGAAGCACTGGATCCTGACCTTGATCCCCAGAACTGCAAAAATAGCTCATTAAAAATAAAATTTTGGCTGGGTATGGTGACATATGCCTCTAATCCCAATAGAGGCAGGTGGATTTTTTGGTGTTCAAGGCCACCCGGTCTACAGAGTGAGTTGTAGGCCAGTCAGGGCCACACAGTGAGATCTTGTTAAAATAAAAATAATAATATTTTAGAAAAGAAAGATACTTTCTTTTTAACATAATGATATTATAGTAAAATAATTCTTGGAAATTTTGTGAATTTGTGTTTTTAAAATATTCAGAAGCTTGAACATATTTAATATGCTCACTATGCTAAGCATTATGGAGTTCTTTCTGTAACATACCTACCCTTATTTTTTTTTTCTTAATCCCTTTTTTCACTTAAAAACCTTCCACCTGACAGACAGGTGACTGAGAGAGGGAATGAGCAGCAGAGGAAGATGCGCAACGACTCTTCGGTGACCACCATCTCAGATGCAGAAGGTAATGAACTCAGGTCCCACAGAGGACAACGAAAGTATAGTCATTTCAGGAACGTCTGTAGGCTAGCGATGAGAAACCCTAAGCCTTTCTAGTGAGTGAGAGATTGCTGGTGGCTGATAGAATAGAAAATGATGAATTATCTGATGACAACAAAAGCATCCATTAATGATTGCATGAATAAATACAGGCACATCTGAGGGACTGTTAAAATCCTGGCTCTAATTCAGTAGGTCTAGAGTAGGACCCTTGAGTCCATGTTTCTAGCAAACTTTCATGTGACACAGATGTGGTAAGCCTGGAGCTTACACTCAAGTAGTCTTGCTCTCAGGATCTCTGGGAAGTAGTTTGGCTCTTGTTCAATATAGCAAGAAAGTACACATGTACATAGTAAATATGTAACTAAAGCAACTGTGTAAAGAGACTCCCTAAAAGTAGTACCAGGGTTGTGGTTGTGCACGCCTTTAATCCCAGCACTCGAGAGGCAGATGCAGGCGGATCTCTGTGAGTTCGAGGCCAGCCTGGTCTTTAAGAGCTAGTTCCCGGACAACCAGGGCTACACAGTGAAAGGAACGATATGGGCATCCTCCACTCTAATTGACTATGGACACTGAAAGTTTTCCAAGTCCAAAGAGCTAAGCATTCTCTTGTAATTGGCAGTCTTACAGTAGTTAAAATCTGGCTATTATTTTCTCTAACGTTTTCAACATTTTAATTTATTTGTGATTAGTTATTAATTTTCAGTCATTAATATTATGATCTCATTTTAGGAGGACTGAAAGAAGACTCAAAGGAACAGGTAAAGTGTCCGTGAGAAACTGTACAGCTTGCTTAACTGCATGCTGTCTGTTGGCCTGTGTTAGCCAGACTACATTTACAGCTTCTAGATAACTACTTAGTGTTTTATTTTTAGTAAAACTCCCTCTTAATCCATCAACAGTCAGAAATTAATAGGCTTTGGCCCAAGTAATACAGCAGCAGTCTGTATCTGAGTGTCTGTGTAAATCATTCTTCTGCTAGTGATGGCTGAAAGTACGCAGAAGACCTAGAAAGACTTAGCAGAGAAATGTATCTAATGCCGTTCATTCATATTGTTTCATAAGAGATGCATATAAAATATCACTTCTGTCAAGTAGTCCTAAGCCCCTCTCTGTATTATGTCTCTAACATCCACTCCAAAAGAAAAAAAAAAAAAGATGTCATGTAAGAAAAAAAAGAAAAAACTTCATAGTATTACAAATAGTCCACAAAAGGCCATGAACTAACTCATTGTAAGGCATCATTATGAATGACGGCTACACTAATGGTATCATTTCGGATAGGCCATTTTCATTCCCGTAAGCCTGAAGTTCATTTGTAAAACAAATATGAGTCCACATGCCCCATAGAATTGTCATGAAATTATTTTCCAATTGAGTGTCAGAAGTTTGTTAATTGTCTGATACTGTCCTAATAATAGTAATCATCAAAATCATTACTTCAGTTTATGCTTTTGCATTTTTTGTTGTTATTGTTCCTTTTTTTATTATTTTTAAACTCACTCCATAGCCCAGGGTCAGTGGAGCTCACTTTGTAGCACAAAGTGGCCTCAACCTCAGGGCTCCTTCCTCATCTCCCCAAGTACTTCATTTACAGGAACTAGATCTATTTGGGCCAACCAACCTCTTTATAGTCATTCCTTTATTGACATTATTCCTTAAATCTGGAATTAGGAGGAAAGCAGCCTATATTCCAATGACTATGCAGAAATAATCTACATGAGTTTGCTAAAACTTAGAGAAACTGATACGGTCTATATTTAGATGTACACTTAGAATCTTTATTTGCGATCTCCTTTAGAAGTGGAGCTTTTCATTTGTTTATTTTGTGTGGGGTGTGGACAGTGGCGTGCATTGCTATAGTGTGTATGTGGAGGTCAGAGGGCGTTTGGTGAGCCTGCTCTCTCATTACATTGTGCAGATTCCAGGGACCACACTCTGAGATACAGTGTGTGTGTGTGTATGTGTGTGTGTGTGTGTGTGAGAGAGAGAGAGAGAGAGAGAGAGAGTGTGTGTGTGTGTGTGTGTGTGTGAGAGAGAGAGAGAGAGAGAGAGAGAGAGAGAGATTAGAGTCTGTTATTTTGTAAAGACATTTTCACTTGAGTATACTATATACTTTGACCATATTTATTCCCTTATTTCCACCACCCTAACTTGTCCTCTCCCTAGTCTTCTAATTCAATGTTTATATAATACGTAACTAGGAATAGACATGTTTACAGATTAGACTCCACTAGAAAGAACATGGTTTTTCATTGATGATCTCCTGTTCCATCCATTTCTTCATTAATTACATAATTTCATTCTTTTTATAGTTTAAAATCTCCACATCACATATCACACTTTCATTATCTGTGTCTCTGTGGATGATTGCCTAACTTGTCTATTCTAAACAGTGCTTCAACATAAACATGCAGATTTTCTTGTAACATAACAGACTATATTCTTTCACTGGAATGAAATGCCTAAGGCTATACACTTTATAAGAAATAGATTTTAGGCCACAGTATGGAAGCTAAAAGTACAAGGTTGGGTAGCCCCATCAGTTCAGCATCTGGCAAGGGCTTCATGAAACACAGTATCTCAATGGCAGGAGTGTATGTGAAGAAGGTGAAAGACAAGACAGACTAGGGAGATCGGGGTTAGGCTTGCTTCTTTACTCTGCAAGTACAACATGAGTTCCTGTGGAGAGCAGGCCTCCAATGGCTTATCACCTTCACCGAGACTCACTCTTAAAGGGTCCTACAACCTGCTAATGCTTTCAGTAAATCAGCCCTTAGGGGACAAACCACATTTACACCACATTTTTATCACCTCTTTACAACTTCAATTTGATATATCCAACAAAAAATAAAATTGCAGTAATTATACATTTCTCTTGGCTGACACCAGTCTCAAGTGTTTTGGGTGAAGATCTAGCTCCCACAGGTGCTTTGTGGGTGAGGCTGCTTTTAGCAGTAAAAAAAAAAAACTGGGATTCTGGAATTGAGTCCCACCGTTGCCCAGCTCAAAAAGAATAAAGCTGGACATGACAATAGTTCAGCTCTAGACTGGGATTTCTCAACCTTGGCATTTTTGCCATTTTGAACCAAACTATTCTCCACTGGTTAGTATAAATAAATAAATAAATAAATAAAGAGGAGGATGGCCCCAAAATAGAAGGGTTGCTGGATACTGGGAGGGATGTGCAGAGCAGAAGGAAGGTGAATGGTCACGATGACTCTGTTTTCATGCATGCAATCCTACACCTAGTTCCATTAGTTTATTAACTAGTATGTATTACTAATTATACTGTTTCTAATGATAGGAATTCTGAATGGTTTTCTTCAGCAAGTTGATTTCTATGACAGGAAGCTTATAAAAAGCATTAAAAATGATTTGTTTATTTATCAGTGTTTAGAGCAGGGATCATCTAACATTTCCCATGAAGGGCCAAATAGAAAATATTTAGCTTTGTAGATGACACTGTTGTTACAGCTGCTTTACTCTGACAGTGCACCAAAAAATAGCCAAAGTCTAGTCTTGAGGGCCCTTGTGTTCCAATAAAAATTCAGTTATCATAAAAACATTCATTTCATATATGCTTTGATATTTTTGCAAGCCATTTTGAAGTGCTAAAGTGTTTTGAAGGGAAGTTGGATATATATCGTTTTGACTTTCAGGCCTTGCAATGATGGAAGGTAGATTGGATGTGCATAATTATCCATAAATTTGCTGGACTGAGGTTCAGAGAATGAGGCAAACTCATTGCCATGAGTTTAAGGTCTGCCTGGGCTACATCGTAGGACAGGTCTCAAAATAAAGTAAATCTTTGAGAGCTTGTAGCTTGGCTGGCAAGATGGCTCAGCAGGTTAAGACACTTACAGCCAAGCCTAACTTCAGTCCCTGGAGAGAAGGATTGACCCCTCAAATACTGTCCTCTTAGCTCTGAAAGTCATCATTTGTTGTAACTTCTGGCTTGTGTCAGGTGTGGTAGTGAACACCTATAATCCTAGCACTTGGGAATTAGAGGCAGGAGATGCAGAAATTTAAGATCAGCCTTAGCTACATAGTGAGTAAGTTTGAAACCAGCATGGACTATGGGAGGTTTGCTGCCACACAAAGCTGTAACTTTTTTAAGGCCATAAGGCTAGTTTGCTCGCTGTCTTGCTGGTAAGAGCAAGCATGAAATTACATAGTGTTTCCCAAACAACTAGCATAGGTGCAAGAAGGAGAATGTGTAACTCCGACTAGATAACATCCCAGATGCCACACCTGTCCAAAGCCATGCTCATTTCATTCTATGGCTCCAAACTTGCTCCTTCTGGAAAATGGTGCTAGTTAGATCAAAAACACGATGAGACACCATTGGTAACATAGAGAAAAATCTAACATAAAAAGACAAGACCATTCAAGGAAAACCACTGCATCAACTGGCAGGAAGTCCAAATTCAGCTGTAGCAAAGCAGTTCTTACTGTGCTGTTGAATCTACTTAGCAAAGTCTGGGTGCATGAAAGGGACAGTAAACTGTCTCCCCCACACTGGGTGAAAGCCATGGTGCTTGGCAGGTACTTAGTCCTATGTAGAAATCAGTTGAGAAACCCAGTACACCCTTTTGTTGTTATAAATTACTACAAGAATTAACATGCACTATCATTCAGTCAAGGGTTAGCAGTGTCAATAAAGTTGAGGTCAGCCTTGCTGCAACTGCAGCTTATATAACAGAAAGAAACAAAGCAAAACCAAGTCTCCCATTTTTATCAGGGGCTAAAACGTCATCAGCCTTAAGTCCTCTCTCTACAGTGTTTTTTCGGAGTGAGAAATAACAGTAAGCACAAGAAAGGTCCATAACTAAGAATATCCATCACAGGGTTATTTATAAAAAGAAGTAATTAGAAACCACATAAATTTAATTTAAGAGGAATGGTTAAGCAATAGTACTTGATGGAATAAAACTCAGACGTTAAAATCAAAGATCATGCATCCAAATACCAGCTGAGGAAATAGATTAGTGGTAGAGTGTCTCCCAGGATTCAGTCCCCAACATGATGTGTGTATGTGTGTGTGTGTTTAAAATAGTTTCATTTATTAAAACATATGTGGAAAAGTACTGAAAAATATATCTTAACCATATATTTGCATTTTCTAAATTGTATTTAATGACTATTCTTTACTCTTAATAATGTTAAATTATCAAATATAAAATACCTTATTTTGTTAATCTTCAGTGCATCTGCCTAAGGTAAAACAGGTACCAATCAATGCCCCAAAACTGTGGTTCTCAACCTGTGGGTCACAACCCTTTAGAAATTAAGACCCTTTCATAGGGATCACTGAAAAACAAATATTTACATTATAGTTCATAACAGCAAAATTATAGTTATGAAGTAACAGTGAAAAGAATTTTATGGGTGGGGGCCACCACAACATGAGGAACTATATTAAAGAATCGCAGCATTAGGAAAGTTGAGAACCACTGTCCTAAAGTAAAGTTTTTAAGAACCAGATGGATTTTAAAGCAAGAACTTCAGAAGAAGAAAAAAATTTCTAAGGAAACCCTGGCATCACTGGAGAGAAAGAGCAGGAGAGGGGAAGGAAGGAAGTAGAAAAAAAAGAAAAGGGAAGGGTGAAAGAAACAGCTAAAGCACATAGAACTTCTTAGGGAAGCAACCTGGTCTTCCAGAAGCCAAGTGTAAATGCAGTCTATGAACAGCTTCTCTTAGTCGAAAGGACTTTAATATAGAACTTAACCCCCCCCATTCATGGTGCTCCTAGCACATGCTAGACAAACATTCTACCACTAAGATCTATGACACTCAAAAACCATTTTTAAATATCCCTACTTCAAAATTATTTTAAAATAAATTATTTCCACCTGAATTATAAGAACAATGTGTTCAGTTCTGACAGGAGCTAGTGAGTGCTACAATCTTACTCCATGTCTTTGCTATTTCAATATCAAGTAGCCTACAGTATTTTCCAAAAAAAACACTCCCACTGTTTATTTTTGAGTACAATTACCCATCCGTACCTTATCTCCAAGCAGCTTTAATTTCAGATTTCTGTCATAAAATCTTGTTGCTCTGAAGTTAATAAGGTTGGAGGGGAGCCATGAAAAGAAAAAAAGTTGAAGAAAGATGAGATTCTCATGGTATATGTTCACACCTTCATAAAACAAAAAGACATATTACCTTTACTATTTTGTGGCCTATGACTTTAAATGTCACAAACAAACAGTTAAAATAAAGGCAAGATTTGAAAGGACAAGTTAGTTAGGTCTGAGGAGAGGTCCAGTGGCTAAAGCACTTGGCCAGCAAGCATGGTGACCTGAGTTCAGATCCTCAGAGACCACTTAAAAGCCAGGCAGGCATAGGGTCACATAATCTTACCACAATGAGACAATGAGAGGGATCCCAGGGGCAAGTTGGACAGATACATTAGCCAGATTTGGCAAACTGTAAGATCAGTGAGAGACCCTGCCTCAGTGATAAAAGTGGGGAGCATTTGGGGAGAGCACCTGCTGTCAACCACAGGCCTCTTCATGCGCATATACACACATGTGCCACACACACATGCACCAAAGAGAAGTGTGTGTTCTAGGAAATTTGAAAACTTGCTGAGGCAGAGTCACAAATGATGTCTGTTGCTGGAATCAGCTGATGCGCCACAGTCTCACCCTGTTCCCTCCTCCACCACCCTTTTATGCCTCATGCATTAGTTCATTTTTATAAATAGCTATGAAAATTGTAGCCACAGAGTAAAATAAACATGAAGGACCACTTACGTAAGCACAGCACATTTTTATTTCATTTCACTGTCTTAAAATACTTAAAAATAATAAAGATATGAATGTTAAGTTGGTATTTTACTCTGAACATGGTTTAATTATTTTTATCTTCTTACTTACAGGACATTGGAGATGTTGGTTCTCTCAGAATGGTTCATTTTGGTTTGGTATAAATCATTTGAAATTCCAAAAAGAAACCTCATGTAGGAAGTATTTCTGTATGTGCATTGCTTTTATTGGTTAATGAATAAAGAATCTGCATTGGCCTGTGAAAGAGCAGAGTAGAGCTAGGCAGGGAAAACTAAACTGAATGCTGGGAGAAAGAAGGTGGAGTTAGGAGAAGCCATGTAGCCCTGCCGGAGACAGACACAAGATGGAACCTTGCCAGTAAGCCACAGCCACGTGGCAATACACAGATTAATAGAAATGGGTTAAATTAAGATGTAAGAGATCAGCAATAAGAAGCTAATAGGCCAAGCAGTGATTTAATTAATACAGTTTCTGTGTGGTTATTTTGGGACTGAGCAGCCAGGATAAAACAAGCGACCTCCTACAAGAGAAACCTGCCTTTTTCATATCTTTTATATCGCCCTGATATAATACAAATCCCCATGTATGGATTTTAATAGAAGGAGAGATGGTGCATGCAGCATGGCATAACAATAGCAAAGTGATCCCCCAAAAGTCCTTAACCTCTTATTTCCCTAATATGTGTACTTCTTAAAAGTCATAAACTATACATCATTTGGAACACCAGAGGTAGAATATTTAAAACTTTTTCTCCCTCATCTTTTAAATTTTTTTCTCCTTTGGGAGCTGGAGAGATGACTCAGCAGTTAAGAGCACTTATTCTTGCAGAGGACCCAGGCTCATGGCTATCCTAACTCCAGTTCCACGGGATCCAGTGTCCTCTTCTGACCTCCTCAGGCACCAAACACAGACACATGATGTGAGCAAAAACACCCATACATATATAACAAAATAAATCTTTACAAAAATTCCTTCTTCTGGTCTTATTTATATTACTAATTTATTTATTTACATTACTAATCTATATTATTAATAAAATGTTTATTAAACAAAAGTTTGCGTCCAAACCTACTAAAACAGACATTTCTCCATCATAGCTTCTTGTTGAGGAACTGGTACTCTTGCCACAGTGAGCTGTTCTCAGGTCACACTCCATCACATATTGCCCTGTAAGGGCAGGAACTCAAGGCCAAGAACCCCCTGGAGGAATGTGGCTCTGCCTTCTCTCTTAGACAGCTTAGGACCACCTGCCCAGCATGGCATTGTACCAAGTGGTCTGGGCCTTTCCACATCAATTATAATAATCAAGAAAACACCCTACTGGCCAGCAGAAAGGCCATCTGAGGGAGGCATTTCTCAGCTGAAGTTCATCTTAGATAACTCTAGCTTGTGTCAAGTTGACAAAAACCAAAACCAGTCATGGCACCAACTTCACATGTCCCTGGAGTAATTAGCTCAGACATAGTAAACTAAATTTAGTCACAAGAATCTAGTGTAGGGCCTGGAGAGGTGGCTCAGTGATTGAGAGACCTTGCTGCTCTTGCAGATGAACTAAGTTTAATTCCTAGTACACATTAATAAACTGCATTGGGAATAACAAATTTTAAATGTTTTTTGTTGTTTATTGAAAGAACAAGTAGCCAAAACTATGATATTATACTTTTTTTTTACTATGATTTTAGATGTTAGTAAAGGAGGTAAAGTTATACCAGTCTGGCATATGGGCTGAGTTAAAGACATTTGGGAGGAAAAACAGTAGCAAATAGCAGTTATGAAGTAGCAACAAAAATAATGTTATGGTTTGGAGTCACCACAACATGAGGAACTGTAGCAAGGGATTGCAGCATTAGGAAAGGTGAGAACCACTGCTGTGGAACAAAAAGAATTGAGCATACTCAAGAGGAGTAGCGAGTAAGAAATAATCAAACTGAGGGCTGAAATCAATAAAAATAGAAGCAGAAAATACAAAGAATCAATAAAACAAAGAGTTGGTTCTTTGAGAAAATCAACAAGATAGAAAAACCCTTATCCAAACTAATTTTTTAGTGAGGCAGAGAGAGAATATCCAAATTAACAAAATCAGAAATGAGAAGAGGTGATGTGGGATTCCTCTTTGTATGCTATGAATATTTTTATTACCATTGGTTAATAAAGAAGCTACTTTGGCCTATGGCAGGGAAAAATATAGGTAGGTGGGAAAACTAAATTGAATGGAGAGAGAGAGAAGGAGTCAGGGAAATGCCAGTCAGCCGCCAACAAAACAAGACATGTAGAAAATGAGTTAATGCCACGGCAACGTGGCAATACATAGAAATAGGTTAATATAAGGTATAAGAGCTAGCTAGAAATATGCCTGAGCCATCAGCCAAACAGTGTGTAATTAATATAGTTTCTGTGTGGTTATTTGGGTCTGGGCAGCCAGAAAACAAAGTACAATCTCTGTTTACAAGGGGGAACATAAAAAAAGATGCCAAGGAAGTTCAGAGAATCATCACATACTTTAAAAAACTATACTTCACCAAATTGGAAAATCTTAGAGAAATGGGTAATTTTCTCCATAGGTACCACTTACCAAAGTTAAATCAAGATCATATAAACAATTTAAATAGACCTATACCTCTCGTAAAATAGAAGCAGTCATTATAAACTCTCCCAACCACAAAAAGCCCAGGGCCAGACGGTTTTAGCACAGAATTCTGTCAGACTTTCAAAGAAGAGTTAATGCCAGTACTTCTCAAATCATTGCACAAAATAGAAACAGAAGGAATATCACTACATTCATTTTATGATGCTACAGTTACCCAGATACCAAAACCACATAAATATCCAAGAAAGAAAAAATTTCAACCCAATCTCCATCATTGAACATGGATGTAAAACAATAAAATGCCTGAAAACTGAATTCAAGAACACATCAAAAAGATCATCCACCACAATCAAGTAGACTTCATCCCAGATATGCAGGTATGGTTTATTATATGAAAATCAACAAATGTAATCTACCATATAAACAAATGAAATAAACCACATGATCATTTCATTAGTTGCAGAAAAAATATTAGACAAAGTCTAACACTCCTTCATGATAAAAAAAAAAAGTCCTGGAGAGATTAGGGATAACAAGGGATATGCCTCAATATAATAAAGCTAGTTTACATCAAATCTATAGCCAACATCAAATTAAATGGAGAGAAACTCAAAGCAATTCTACTAAAATCAGGAACAAGACAAGGTCTATTCTATAATTTTAGCAACTCTACATCTAGTAGAGGTGTTGTATATTAGAGCACAGCAGGAAGGAGTCACACCATAGAACAGGGCTCACATGGGAGATTTACTGGCAGAGGAGAGAGAAGGTGTAGAAAAAGAGGCAGAGATCAGTCTCTGGGGACAAGAATGGTGGAAGAGAAAGAGCCAGGAGGTGGTCCAGGCCAGCCTTTTATAAGGAAACGTAGCGAATGTGCACTGTGCAGGGGTTACTCTTAGTGGCTGCAGCCGAGGATGTATTCTGTCAGGACCTAAAGGGCAGGCCAGTACAGGTGCCTGAATACTAACATTCCTCCCTTTTGTTTACTATGAAAACGTGAGGATCTTGGCCATTCTTACAGGTGTAAGATGGAATCTCAGAGTTGTTTTGATTTGCTTTTCTCTGATGGCTAAAGATGTTGAGCATTTCCTTTAGTGTCTTTCAGCCATTTTAAATTCCTCTGTTGAGAGTTCTCTGCTTAGTCTGTACCCCATTTTTTTATTGGATTATTTGTTCTTTGTATATTTTGGATATCGGCCCTCTGTCTAATGTGGGTTGGTGGAAGTGCAAACTGGTACAGCCCCTTTGGATATCAATATGGCGATTTCTCAGAAAATGAGGAGACAACCTTCCTCAAGACTCAGTAATACAACTTTTGGGTATATACCCAAAGGACGCTGAATCATACCATAAGGACATGTGCTCAACTATGTCATTGCAGCTTTGTTTGTCATAGCCAGAACCTGGAAACAACTTTAATGCCTCTCGACCAAAGAATGGATAAGGAAAATGTGGTACATTTACACAATAGAGTACTACACAACAGAAGAAATTAATGCATCTTGAAATTTGCAGACAAATGATTGGATCTAGAAAATACCATATTGAGTGAGGTAACTCAGATCCAGAAAGACAAATATCATATGTACCACTCATAAATGGCTTTTAGACATACGGTAAAGAAAAACCAGCCTACAATTCACAATCCCAGAGAACATAGACAACAATAAAGACCCTAAAAGAGACATACATGAGAAGTAGAAAAAAACAAGCTCTCCTGAGTAAATTGGGAGCATGGTGGGCATGGGAAAGAGTAGAAGGGGAGGGGAGACAGAGGGGAGAGGAGAAAATATATAGCTCAAAAAAATTTTAAAAAAAGAAAAGAGGTTTTAAAAAAACTTAAGGAGTTAGAATGGGGTAGCAGGTAAGGTGGGGCTGAGGACACTGTTCTGGAGACTGCTTGCTGCCTTAGCCACCAGGGAAATGCAATTCAAAACTACTTTGAGATCCCATCTTCACTTGTCAGAATGACTAAAGTCAAAAACACAAGTAATGGCTTATGCTGACAAGGATGTGGAGCAAGAGGAACACTCCTCAGTTGCTGGTAAAAGTGAAAATTTGGATAGCCACTATGGAAATCAGTATGTAGTTCCTCAGAAGGATAAAAATAGATCTACCTTAAGATCCAGCTATAACCACTCTTGGACATATACCCAAAGAACACTTCATCCTACCACAAGGGCACTTGCTCAAGCATATTCATTGCAGCTTTATTTATAATAGCCAGAAACTGGAAACAACCTAGATTCCCTCAACAGAAGAATAGATAAATAAAATATGGTACATTTGCACAATGGAGTATTATCCAGCTGTTTAAAAAATGACATCATGAAATTTGCAGGCAAATGGATGGAATTAGGAAAAAATCATCTTGAGTGAGGTAACCCAAACCCAGAAAATAAATATGGCATGTATTTAGTTATAAGTGGACATTAGCAGTAAGGTAAATGATAACCAAGATATAATCCATAGATCTGGAGAGGGTGAAGAGGAGGAGTCAGGGGCACATGTATCTCCTTGGGCGGGGCAAATAGAAGAGACTTTTGGGAAGACTCAAGATGGGTGGGTTTGAGAGGGGAGAGTCAGGTGAGGGGAATGGGAAGAAGAGAGTGTAGGGAGAAAATGGCTGGAATTAGGGTCTTTGGGGGAG
>JAQHUG010000378.1:996142-1029270 GCA_028555095.1 Dicrostonyx torquatus | reverse complement strand
TGAAATTTTAAACAAACAAAGAAATATTGTAACTGTAATTCTTGCTTGATAACTGTTTTGTTATATGTAATTTTACTATGTTAAAGTTAACATAGTAAACTTTAACCTTCCTCTTTATTTAGACATAAAAGAGAGATGATGTGGGATAACCCTCTGTATGCTGTGAATATGTTTTATTATCACTGGTTAAAAAAGAAGATCCTTTGACCTATGACAGGACAGAATATAGGTAGGCAGGAAAACTAGACTGAATGCAAGGAGAAAGAAGGCAGAGTCAGGCAGATGCCATGTATCTGTTGAAAGATAAAAATGCCAGAACCTTATCAGTAAGCCACAGCCTTGTGGCAATACACAAATAAATAGAAATCGGTTAATTTAAGATATAAGAGCTAGTTAGGAATATGCTTGAGTCGTTGGCCAAACAGTGTTATGATTAATATAGTTTTGTGTAATTATTTGGGTCTGGATGGCTGAGAAACTCCATTTACAGTTACGCATTTTGTTTAGAAGCAGAAGTGGCAATATGCAGACTTGTTCATTGATTCCTGGACTGTAGGCAATGGTTGGCTGGATGTTCAGAGAATTGGTGAGACGAGAGCTGCAGAAGAAATATGTGGATATATCTCTCTTAATGGGTGAAGGTGTAAAGATCCTCATGTCCCATATGAACACTCATCAAAAATAACTTCAGCTAAGGAGTTTTTAATAATCAAGTAGATAGGATGACCCATCTACTTGTCATATAGTCAGTCTATTTCCTCAGCCATTCCTATCTTTGTCCAATGGGTTCATGAAAGAAGTGGCCATGGTGGCAGAGATGGAGTTTATGTATGGGCTAGAAAACATGGACATTTGCTCACCAAGGCTGACCTGGCTGTAACTACCGCTGAGTGCCAAATCTGACAAGAGCAGAGATCAATACTGAGCCCTAGATATGGCACCATTACCCAGGGTAACCAGATAGCAACCTGGTGGCAGGTTGACTACACTGAACCACCCCCTCCATGGATAAAACAATGCTTTGTCTGTATTAGAGTAGACACTTATTCTGGTCATGGATTTGCTTTTCTTGTGTGTAATGTTTCTGCCAAAATTACTCTCTGTGGACTTAAAGAATACCTTATCCACCATCGTGGTATTACACAGAGTATTGCTTCACCAAGAAACTCACTTCACAGCCAGAGAAGGCCACAGTGGGCCCATGATCATGGAATTCACTGGTTTTACTATGTTCCCCACCTTCCTGAAGCAACTGGCCTGATGGAAAGATAAAATGGCCTTTTGAAAAACACAGTTACAGTGCCAATTAGGTGACAGCAGCATGAAGGGCTGGGGCAGGGTTCTCCAGAAGGCAGTATATGCTTTGAGTTGCCATCCAAAATATGGTAGCCATAACCCACGGGTCCAGAAATCAGGGTAAAAGGAGTGGGGGAATTCCATTTATTTTCACCCATAGTGACACACAAAGAAAATTTTTGCTTCCTGTTTCTGTGACCTTAAGTTCTGTTGGCCTAGAAAGTTTTGGTTCCAGAGGAAGGAGTGCTCCTGCTAGGAGCCACAGCAAACAGTCCATTGAACTGGAAGCTCAGACTTCCCTTGGCCACTTTGGGCTTTTGATGCCTTTAAGTCAAAAGGCTAAGAAAGGCATAACAGTATTAGGAAGGATGATTGATCCGAATTACCATGGGGAAACTGCATTGCTTCTCCATAATGGAAGTCAGAGAGGTTGTGTCTGGGGTGCAGGAGATCCTTTAGGACGTCTCTTGGTGCTACCATGTCCTGAGATTAAAGTCAATAGAAAACTATAATTGCCTAATCCTAGCATGATGCCAAAGGGCACAGACCCATCAGGAATGAAGGCATGGGTCACTCCTCCAGGAAAAGAGCCAAGATCTTCTGAGGTGCTTGCTGAGGGTGGAGGAAGCATAGAATGGTTAGTAGAAGAAGATAGTTCTAAATACCATCTAAGGCCATGTGACCAGCTACAGAAATGAGTATTACAGTTGACATGAACATGTCTGTTGTATTTTGTTAACAATGAGTTTATACAGATATTTTTGCTTTCTTTCCTCAATTTCCTTATTATATGATGTAACATCAATTAAGAGAATATCAATGGTTATCATACGTAAGTTTGAGATACTAAAAGAATGTCCCTCAAGGAACAGGGCCACCTAAATTTATAATGCACTTTCAGTTGTACCAGGGATAGTTATATCATGTTATGCCTAATTGTGACCTGGTTAAATATATAATGCAATTTGTGATTGTAAATGGGGTAGTTATGTCATGTTTAAGCATTTATTATGATCTGGTTATTTTTTCATTTGGAAATTAATCATGACATAAGGAGATTTGATTGTGTCAAGTTGACAAGGGGTGGACTTGCAACTTGACTACACCTGGAATTAACTAAAACTCCAAAACGGAGTGGCACATCTGTGAGGGATTTTTGCTTAATTTGAAGTAGGAATATTCACTTCTAATCTTTGGGGTGGGAAGAAATGCCTTTAATTCACATCTACATTGGGCCAGGCCTTCTGCTGGAAGCCCATATAAGGACATGGAAGAAGGAAGCAAGTTCTCTCACCCTCTCCCACTCGCTTTCCCTCTCTGCCTGTTTGCCCTTGCCTTGCTAGCAAGCCCATTCCTTTGTTAAATTAAAGTCTACTTATTCAGGATTCCAATGTGTATTGAAGGCCAGTTGAGTTATCCAACCTTGTGAACTGAACAACCACTGGATTGGAAAAGCAATAACAAACCAAGTCTAAATCTAGTAGATAGCAAGAAATAATAAAAAAAATTCAGTGCAGAAATTGGTGAAATAGAGTAAATAAGACAGCACAAGTATAGAGGAATCTAAGAGCTGGCTCTTTGAGAAGATTAGCAAGCATGACAGATCCTTGGCCCAGCAACCAAAAGAAAGAAAGAAATGACCCAAATTGACAGAATCAGAAATTAACAGGGAAATATTACAACAGACACCAAAAGAATTTCAGAACATTGTTAAGAAATACTTTCAAAAACCATACTCCATTAAGTTAGAAAACCTAATCTCTAGGTTCATCCAAACCACCAAAGTCAAGAAGAGAGCAACAACTTAAACAGACCAGTAACAAATAAGGGGAGCGAAACAGTGATAAAAACCTTCCAACTAAAAAGTGCTCAGACCCAGATGGATTCACAGTAGAATTCTACCAGATTTTCAAAGAAGATCTGCAGCCAATATTTCTTAAATTATTCAAAAAATTAGAAACAGAAGGAATGCTCTCAAACTCTATCTATGAAGCCAACATTAATCTAATACCAAAACCAGATAAAGAGACAACAAAAAAGATAATTATAGATCAATATCCTTGATGAACAGATTAAAAAATACTCAATAAAATATTTGCAAGCCAAATTTAAAAAAATTATTCTCAGGCCAAATATAAACAAAATATCTAAAAATCATCTACTGTTGCTGGGCCCTAACATCTTCCAGGGTGAGGGGGTGAGAAGGCGCAGTATCGTCTCAGACACTGGGATTCAGGTAGAAGGTGTACAGCAGACTTAAAGGGGAAAACTTAAATACTCTCTCAGGACCCATTGACAGTCAACATCACTTGGTTAATCCTCATTGACTTGGCATAATTAGGACCTCTGACAGCCCCTGGCAGACTTCATGTTTACTCCTTTTGGCCTGGTAGGTCAAACTTCCTTTATATCCACCCTTTTTTATTTATTACATAGATATTCAGTGGGAGTCAGAGTTCTTTGCTCAGGCCTTGTTGACCCTGCCTCAGGAAGGCACTGGACTGTGCCTGTCTTAGGTTGGCCTATTGAACAAGCTCTTACCTATCATTGACTTCCAGCCCTTACAGAGCATTCATTTCTGAAAAGCTACCAGGGTAGGGGGACAAGGAAATATCCTTTTGAATTACAAATAACAAGGCATGCATAGCCTTCTGTGGAGGACTCCAAGAAGGATGCCTAAGAGCCATTAACACCTGAAGAGTTGCTGTCTGCTGATGTTGGATCAGCTGCAGGAGATATTTGAGGAGAATAAGGATTAACAATACCACCCCACCAATTAATGCTTATGTGAGCATCCAGGAGAGATCAAATAGCCTTTTATATTATGCCAAACTTTTTCCAAAAAAATGGGGAGTCAAAGACCATAACCTCAGCCCTTAATAAATTAATTTGTTTGGTGGGGGGCAGCAGGAGCAAGAAAGGCGAGTATATACATTACCCATCCTGGGTTTTTCCCTCTTTGGTGGAAGCAGGGTGATTCATGGCCAGGCATATACCTCTTACTTGGACCCATACTGGCATCATGGCAGTCTGAGGAAAAACACAAGCATACCCTCTCCCATGAGTGAGCATGGGGGCTGGCAGGTGACATTGGAGGAAGATAGGATCTCTCCGTCTCACCAAGGGCAGGGGTGTGTTCCTTGGCAGAGATGCCCAGAGCTTGTAAGCTGGGCTGAGCACCTTGTCATCAAAACCGAGGAAGTTCATATGGATTAAAAAAAAAAAAAAAAAGAAAAGAAAACCTTTGTTAAGGCCAAATGAAGATTTCTCCTAGCCTCTGGTGAGATAGACCTGGCCAACAACTCCTTAAGAGCTCTGTTGGTCCTCTCCACAATGGCTTGTCCCTGTGGATTATAGGGAATCCCAGTGGTATGGGAAATATTCTAGGACCCCAGAATTGTTGAGAGGCATAGGCAGGGTCATACATGTAGACACACAGAAATATTAAAATATAACATTCTACTGACTATATAGGTCACATCTATCATCTGTCTATCACCTACTATTTATCTATCTATCTATCATCTATCTATTTATTTTACCTATCAGTCTGTCAATATATACTTAAGTTACTTAGCCAAAGAATGGTACTAAAGAGTCAAAAATAAGTAAGGAGAGAAATAGAATTTTTGGATATAACAGAGTTTTATACAAACTAGTATACAGTAGTACCTAGATTTTTTGTTTTCTTCTGTCCCACATCAGTTGGCTCTTCTGATATGAGACAGGAACTCTGAATTTTTCTTCTAACAACAGGCTTGGGTTTAGAAAAGGAGGGAGCCATGGTCCAACTCCAAAGCCAGCTTTGATTTTTTAATTGAGTCGGGACTACAACTTTTCTGAGAGGTAAAGAGATATAGATACCACGAGCGAGGAAAAGAAGGTGACCAGAACAGAAAAACTAACGCCACAACGAAAAAAGACCTCTGACCAGGTGAGCTCCGACCCCGTGTTAAAAGTCCCTAATCCGGATGTCAGAGGTTGCTGAGCCCTAACATCTTCCTCGGGGGAGGGGGTGAGAAGGCACAGTGTCAACGTCTCAGACACTGGAAGTCAGATAGAAGGCATCCTGCAAACTCATTTATTTAACAACAGGGAAGAACTTATATGCTCTCCCCCACCCAGGTGTTCTGATTCATTGACAGTTGACAGCGCTTGGTTATCCCTCATTGGTTAGGCACAATCAGGACCTCTGACAGTGCCAAGCGGACTCCAGGTTGGCTCCTTTTGGCCTGGTAGGACTTCCTACACCCTACTATCATCAACTTGGCTTTATCTCGGAGATCTGAGAATAGTTCAACGTACAGAAATTAATAAACATAGTAATATAAAAGGACTTATTTAAAAAGCACAGGCAAGAAGAGGTCTTTAATAAAACCTAACATCCCTCCATTATAAAAGTCCTGGAGAGAGCAGGACTGGAGGGAACTATCTCAACATAATAAAGGCTCTATGTGACAAACCCAGAGCCAATAGTACTGAGTGGAGAGAAACTTAAAGCAATCCCATTAAAATTAGGAATAAGAGAAGACTACCCATTATCCCCATTTCTTTTCAATATAACCCTTGAAACACCAGCTAGATCAATAAGAGAAAGACATTAAAAGGTAAATAGGAAAAGTCAAATTATCCAAATTTGCAGATGGCATAATAATTATATATAAGAGATTCTAACTCCACTAGACAACTTCTAAAAATAAATAATTTCAGCTTCCAGGTACAAAATCAATGTAGGTCAGTAGTCTGTTAGCAAACAGGCTGAGAAAGAGATCGAACGCCCTCATTCATAGCAGCTTCAAATAAATAAATAAGTTAAATATCCAGGAATTAACATAACCAAGGAAGTGGACTAGCTCTTCCACCAGAACTATATCCCAGTTCGCAGGAGGCAAAGGCAGGCCGATCTCTGAGACTAAGAACAGTCTGGCCTACAGAGTGAGTTCTAGGACAGCCAGGGCTACACAGAGAAACCCTGTTCAAAAATAAATGAATGAAAAAGAAAATTTTTAATCTATGAGAAAGAGATTAAGGCAGAAATTGGAATAGTGGTTCTTAACTTTCCTGACACTGAGACCCTTCATCATAGTTCCTCATGCTGTAGTGACCCCCAACCATAAACTCTTTTCATTTCTACTTCACAACTGTAATTTTGGTACTGGTATGAATCATAATGTACATATCTGTGTTTCTTGACCCACAGATGAAGAACCACTGCATTAGAAGTTAAGAAAGACCTCACATATTCACAGATTGGTAAATGACCGTTCTATCAAAACCACCTTACAGATTCAATGCAATCCCAATCAAGTCTCCACAATAGTCTTCACAGGAATGTTAAAAAAAATCCTAAAACTTTTATGGAACAACCAAAACCAGAACAACTGTGGTGGTTTGAATGAGTTGCCCCCACCCCCCACCCCCAGTCTCAGGAGCTGTTCAATGAGGTTTGAGAGATGCGGTCTTGTTGGAGGAAGTATGTCACTGGAGGTGGTTGTGAGAGTTTAAAGACTCATGCCGTCCCCAGTTTGCTCTCTCTGCTTCCTGCTTGTAGGTTAAGATGTGAGCTCTCAGTTTATTGCTCCAGCCACCATTCCTGCCAGCTCCCACCTTCCCTGCTGTGATGATGATGAGCTTGCTCCACGGGACTGTAGGCCCAGACATACTCTCTTAGATGAACTGCCTTGGTCATGTGTTTCATCACAACAATAGGGAAGTAATGAATAACCAATGCGATCCCGAGGAAAAACAACATTGCTGGATAGATCACCATTCCAAACCTCAGGATATATTACAGAACTATAGTAATAAAAACAGTTGGACCAGCACAGAAACAGACTCTTATTTGTGGGTTCTATAATTCTTTATAGATGCATACTGTGCTGGATAATTTTATGTCACAACTTGACAAAAGTTGGAGTCATCTGAGAGGAGGGAACATCAATTAAGAAAATGCCAGCTGGGCGGTGGTAGCACATGCTTTAAATCCCAGGACTCGGGAAGCAGAGGCAGGCAGATCGCTGTGAGTTTGAAGCCAGCCTGGTCTACAAGAGCTAGTTCTAGGACAGGTTCCAAAGCTACAGAGAAACCTGTCTCAAAAAACTAATGGTAATAATAATAATGATAATGATAATAATAATAAGAAAATGCCTCCATAAAATAATAATAATAATGAGAAGAAGAAGAAGAAGAAGAAGAAGAAGAAGAAGAAGAAGAAGAAGAAGAAGAAGAAGAAGAAGAAGAAGAAGCCCCCATAGAATCAGACTACTGTGGGGGCAAGCCTGTTGGGCATTTTCTTAACTAGTGACTGGTGAGGGAAGGCTCAGCCCATTGTGGCTGGGGCCATCTCTGGACTGGTGGTCCTGGGTTCTATTAAGAAACAGGCTGAACAAGCCATGTGGAGCAAGCCAGTAAGCAGCACCCCTCTGTGGCCTATGCATCAACTCTTGCCTCTAGGTTCCTGCCTTCTTTAAATTCCTGTCCTGGTTTCCTTCAATGATGAACAGTGATAGGGAAGTGTAGGCTAAATAGACCCTTTCCTCCCCAACTTGCATTGGGCATGGTGTTCCATCATAGCATTAGAAGCCCTAATTAAGACAGTATACACAAAGGCAAATCCATCAGAATAAAACATATTTGTCAAAAGAAACTCTAAAATTCAGGATGGGGTAGAACTATGTATCTCAAGTTCCAAAAGACAAATATTCTACCCACATTGCTATCTCCAGAAAAAAATAGGAAAGATGTCCTTCACAATTAAGAGAAAAGGAGAAACTTGCCATGGTAAGTACTTAGACTGCAAGAATTCATGACCATTAAGCCAGCCCTCCATGGCATCCTGTACACAGAAGAGAAAGATAAACATATTGAGACTGCAAGGAATAAAAGCTCACTGAAACAGCAAATAAGAGAATGAGGATTACAGAAACAACAAAGAAATGAAATGACAGGAATAAATATGCATCTTTCAATAACATTCTGAATTGAAGTTATTAAACTTCAGATCCCAAATCAAAACACAAAGACTGCCTGACTGGATTGAAACAGGACCCGAACTACCCTAGGGAAGTGCCCCCAGGGACTCTGAGCACCTGCAGATGAAGAACCGTGGAAAGGGGGCTGGAGGGGCAGCTCAGCAGTTAAGAGCATTTGTTCTTCTGTCTGGTCACCTTATATACAGCTCCAGGGACCTGATGCCCTCTGTTGGCCTCTGAGCACACCCACACGAATGTGGTGTCACATGCATGCACGCACGCACACACACACACACACACACAATTACAATGTAAAGAAAAACCATGGAAAGACAGTTTGTCTTACCAGAAACCCAAGTTGATGGCTGAATTCAATAGCCATAGCAAATGTCAGATATACAGTAGAAAGGGGGTAAGAAAATCTGAAATAAAAACATTTCCAAGCCCACTATCCCCTTCTCCATCATTACGTAGGAGTGCAAGCAATTACACTGTGAGACTGTGGGACTGTGGCACCATGGGAAGACCTCCACAGAAAATGAATCCATCCTGCCTGAACTCACTGTCAGGGGACAATATTTCAGCAGCCCACAGACAGAGAACCAGAGGAGAAGAATGCACAAATTTGAGAAATCTGGAATGCACATCATCCCCACCCTATTCAAAGTCAGGGCATCAGAACCTGGACCATGGGAACAAGAGACCACCAGCCGTACCAAGTGTGGAAACAGCAGCAGCGGAGTGGTGAAGGAGTCAGAACACCCAAACTCGGGCTGCAGATGGGAGGGGCTAGATGGATTAAGGAACTTTGTGACAGAACTTGGTGCACCATCCTGGGGTCAGCGAGAGGGCTCAGTGGGTAAAGGCCACCATGCCTGACAGCTGGCACCAGCACACATGTGGTTTATCGACATACAGACAGACAAAATACTCATACATATATATTTTTAAATCTAAATTATAGTGCAAGGATTCTAAGAGTTCTTACTTCTCTTGTAAAGGACTGAATTCAGTTCCCAGTGTCTGCACTAGGTGGTTCATGACCACCTCTAAGCCCAGTTTCAGGGATCCTACCCTTTGGGCTTCACCACTACCTGCAAACGTGAGATTCACATAAATTCACATGGGCACATACACAGAAGCTAAAAGAGTTAACTATTCTTTGTTTTATTCCAGCATAGACTGAGAAGGGGCTCCCATGGCTCTCCCCCTACCTAAGCAGTTCCAGGCAGGTGATGACCACCTGGGAAGGGACAGTCACTTACTACACAGACCAGCCACTGCTAGGCCTCCCATGACCCACTGGTTGACCACACATGCCCATGAGCATACAGGCAGCACTGACTGTGTTCAGTGGGCTATGAATAAATAGGACATGAACTTGGGGAAAATATGATAGGGCTCATGAAGGGAACGCAAAGGGGAGGATGGAGGCAGATATAACCAAAGCACATTATAATTTCAAAGAACAAATAAAAATTTCCTGGAAGAGATAGCTAACATTAAGGACATTTCAAAAACAGTTATATGGAGACCTCCCACTGTAGCAGCTTCCTAAAATATATACATACAAATATATTTTTAAAGGTTTAATTGGAATTGCCCTACATTAGAGCAACAATGTCCCCATGAGACACTACATACTAACACATAAAAATCCCACTGCTCCCACTGCTGGGAAGGGGCAATCTCTTTTGGACTTGTTGCCCTCTGGGAGTTACAGGCTAATGCCATTGGTCTTGGTTACCCTCCAGAACTAGACGGTTTGCTGAAGACTCCGCACATATGCATCAGAACAGAGAGATCAAGCGGGTGCTTACCTGGAAGCCTCGTCCCTATTAGCTAATTTTCATAGTGCTAAAAGGTGCTATGCATGTACCAGAGAAGAAAAGTAATTATCACCTTACCCAGCTATGAACCCTGCAAGCTACAACTGGCCTGGTAAGACATGCCCACTGATGCAATACTGGGAGGGATGTCATGGGTGTAACCAACCACTTTCTGATTGGACACAAAGCCTGCTCCACAAGTTGAAACCCATGTCTGGCCCTGTGGCTAGACAGGTCATAGGTCCTATAGAAGTGCATACTACTATTATTTTGCTAAATAGGCACAGCATCAAACTGACTCCTAATGACTTATTATTATACCCATAGATCAGTGCATCTCTCGAGCCCCATCACAGAAGCTTCTGTTTGTATTAACACAGGGACCCCCAGTTAGTCAAATTGAGGTGAATGAGAGGCTGCAGAACACTCACCCTTAAGTGGAATATCTACGTCATACCCTCTGCTCCAAGGGATCATTGGGGTAGAGAGGGCTGAAGAGTTTGAGAGCTAGAGTGGATAGTGATGATGAATTGGATATGTTTTAGAGCCAGGTGTGGTGGCGCACGCCTTTAATCCCAGCACTCAGGAGCCAGAGGCAGGCAGATCTCTGTGAGTTTAGGGCAGCCTGGTCTACAGAGCAAGTTCCAGACCAGCCAGGGTTACATAGTAAGAGCTTGTCTCAGGAAACAAAGAACAAAAACAAAACCAACGAACAAAACAAACCAAATGCTCGAGAGGATGTGAAGAAATGAAACCCTTCTACCCTGTTGGAGAGTAAATTGGTGCAGCCACAGTGGAAATAAGTTTGGTGTTCCCCAAAATGCTAATAAATAAATAAATAAATAAATAAATAAATAAATAAATAAATAGAACCACCACATGACCATGACCCAGCTTTACTACTTTGAGGTATACCCAAAGGACTCTGATCAACAACATAGCATAGAAATACCTGTGCATCCATGTTCACACTAGCTAACTTTTAGAATTAGCCTAGGAGTTCATCAATAGATGACTGAGTAAGGAAAATGTCCTACAAACACAGAAGGGCATTTCAGTCAACTAGAAGAATAAAATAATATCATGTGCTGAAAAATGAACACACCTGAAGACCATCATGTGAAGTAAAATAAGGCAAATATGGAGGGACAAATACCACATTCTCTCTCACTTGTGGGTTCTACAGCTCTTTATGTACTGTGCTGGATAGTTTCCCATACAGCTTGACAAAAGCTGCAGTCCTCTGAGAGGAGGAACACCAGTTAAGACAAAGCCTCCATAGGATCAGGCTGTAGGCGGGCCTATGGGGCATTTCCTTCATTTGTGATCAATGGGGGAGGGGCCCAGACCATTATGAGTGGGGCCACCTCTGGAGAGACGTCTTGGGTTCTCTAAGAAAGCGGGCTGAGGAAACCATCAGGAGCAAGCCAGTAAGCAGCATCCCTTCAGGGCCTCGGAATCAACCTCTGCCTTCAGGTTCCTGCCCTGCTTGAGTTCCTGCCCGGATTCCTACAGTAGCCTGTGATTCATGATATATAAATCAAATACTATCCCTTTCCTCACCAAGTTGCTTTGTGTTATGCTATTTCATCACAGCAACAGTATCCCTAAGACCCATACGTGTGTGTGTATGTGTGTGTGCATTTATGTGTGCATGTGCTTGCATGTATGTATGAGTACGGACTCATGCATGTATGTGCATGCATGCACACACGTGCGTGCGTGCGTGCGTGTGTGTGTGTGTGTGTGTGTGTGTGTGTGTGTGAAGGAAGATCAGTGGGTATTAGGGGCAATGGGAGTAAGAGAGTAACAGGCAGGGTGCAGAAGATTCTGAGGGCAGTTAAAGTATTCTGTTTTTATTTGTTTGCCAGTCATGTTTGGTTCTATCCTAGGTCTCTGGGCTGTCCAGCCTCTGGGTCTTGGCGCTCAAGGGTGGGCTCCCACTGATGGTATGGGTCTCAAGCTAGACCAGTCATTGGTTGGCTATTCCCATAATTTCTACATCACCTTTACCCTAACATATAAAGCAGGGCAAATTGTAGGTCAAAGGTTATGTAACTGGGTTGGGGTTCCAATCCCTTAACTGGTAGTCTTGCCAGGTTATAGGAGATGGTCAGTTTGGGCTCCATATCTTCCATTGCTAGGAGTCTTAGCCAGTGTGACCCTCACAGATTCCTGAGAGTTTCCCAGATTCCAGTTGTCTTTCCCAGTACTCTCTCCATCCATCCTCCCCCTACCTAATGATTCTTCCTGTTCCTATGCTCACCCCCCTTTCAACCCACCCCCATCCACCTGTGACATCTATTTCCCTTTCACGGTGAGATTTATGTGCCCCCTCCCTTGAGTCCTCCTTGTTATCTAGCTTCTTTGGGTCTACGGATTGCAGCATGATTATCCTTTACAGCTAATATCCAAGGGCTGGGGCAATGGCTCAGTGGTTAAGAGCACTGGCTGCTCTTCTAGAGGTCCTGAGTTCAATTCCCAGCAACTACATGGTGGCTCACAGCTAATATCCACTTATAAGAGAGGACATACCATGTTTGTCTTTCTAAGTCTGGTTACCTCACTCAGGGTGACCTTTTCTAGTTCCAGCAATGAAATGATCCTATGCTATTCTGCCATATCATAGACGGTTGCCCAGTCCAACTGCTATTAGAGAGGCTTCACTCAGCAACAGATTGAAACAGAAGCAGAGAGCCACAGCCAAACCTTAGGCAGACCTCGGGGAATCCTGTGGAAGGGGAGGAGGAAGGATTATAGGAGACAGAGGAACAAAAGACACCACAAAAAACAACTCACAGAATTAACTCATCTAAGCTCACAGCGGCTCACAGAGACTGAACCACCAACCAGAGAACTTGCACGGGACTGACCTAGGCCCTCTGCAAATACATTAAAGCTGTGTGGGTTGGTCTTTCTGTGGGACTCCTGACAGTGGGAGCAGGGACTGTCTCTGATTCTGTTACCTGCTTTGGGGACCCTTTCCTCCTGCTGTGTTGCATTGTCCAGCTTCAATAGGAGAGGAGGTGCCTAGTCCTACAGCAACTTGATACGCCAGGACTGGCCGCTATACATGGGAGGCCTGCTCTTTCCTGAAGAAGGAGGAGTGGATGGGGGCGGGGTTGGCTGGAGGGAGAGAAAGAAGGGAAAATTGTATCAGGTTGGGAAAATTAATTAATTAATAAAAAATTAATTTTATAACTATTCTGTCTGATGGTGTGATAGTAGATAAGTGTCACTGGACATTGTCAAAATCCAGAGAAGGTAAAACACTGAGTGTGAACCCTACAATAGACTCTGCATTGAGGACCATCAACTGTAGCCAACATACCCTGCTGATGGGAAATGTGGACAGCACGGGATGGGGATCACTGTACCACCTTTGATTTTGAACACGCTCTAAAGAACACAAAAATACAAAAATCCCTACGGCTGGAGGAGTGGCTCAAAGTTTAACAACACTTTCTGCTTCTTCAGAGAACCCGTGCTGGCCAGCTACTAACTTCCTAGAACTCCAGGGGATCTGCCCTTTTCTGGTCTCTGTGAACATGGGCACTCACATGCACATGCCCACTCAAACACATAAATACAAAATAAATCCAAATCAATCTTTAAAGTCTTACCTTTAAAAAACAAGACACAGAAACTAAAATGCAACCATTAAAAAAAAATCCAGATTTTAAGTTCACGCTGTCTAAAATCTACTGCAATTTTACACTTCCAAACACTCCGTTATTCTAAAATACATAGGTAAGATACTTCCCATGTATTATGTAGCTATAAGGAAATTTCTATGTCTGCTTGGCCTAGTGGCACTGACCTGTAATGCCAGCATCTCAGGGAGAGACCGGAAGGACTCGAACTCTAGCCCAGCCTGGGCTGCATAGTGAAAAACAGTACATACATTGTCTTATTTATGGGAAAGAACTTTTAAACCAAGCATCGTGGCTCGTGCCTGTAATTCACATACTCAGGAAGCTGAGGCAAGAAAACTGGACTTCGAGCAAGAGTTGCACTGAGCTCTAGGTCAGCACAGACTGGAGAGAGAGAACCTGGCTCCCGAAGAAATGAGCAACAACAAAACTCTTTTGTTTTTATTAAAACATTCAAAGTCACTATTTCTCCTCAGCCACTGAACACGCCATCTGAAATAATAATTATGTCCTCCATACAGCCTTCTGTTAGAAAACATAGCAAATCTATGCTTTATTTAAATTTCCTTTGATCACTTCTTAAATATACATCAATCCCCAGGTTATAATAGCCATCTCTAGTCCCATGACCAATTTTAATATTCACCTACATGCATGTAACTTTACCTGGTTTATTTGAAAGCATGAGCAAGTAAAGAAATGGTCTTACTATTTCACTGTTGTGTTTAAACTGAAACACTTTAAGTTGTATAAGAAAATTAAAGTTTAAACCAAGATGAAAACTTTGCTGAAGTAGAATTCCTAAGGATCAGAGCTCCTTCAATAGCATCAGAGTCAGCACAGACAATGGCCCATTGTACCATTTTGTCCCATAACTGAGACACCTTTATCTTGACTCCTTATAAAACCTGAAGAAGGGGGCTGGAGAGATGGCTCAGTGGTTAAGAGCATTGCCTGCTCTTCCAAAGGTCCTGAGTTCAATTCCCGGCAACCACATGGTGGCTCACAACCATCTGTAATGAGGTCTGGTGCCCTCTTCTGGCCTGCAGACATATACACACAGACAAAATATTGTATACATAATAAATAAATATTTAAAAAAAACTGAAGAAAATGTGTTCATGAAGTTTTTTTTTTAATTTGATTTGGAACGGCATGGCTACCTCTCAAGAGGCACAGGAGTCATCCGACATAAAATAACGGAACTGCTACTTCTCCACAGAGGGTTTTCCTCCCGAACTGCAGCCATCTTTCTGTCAGGTCAAGTGATGATGATCTGTATGTGAAGGATTAGCCTGACACAAAGCAGTGGGGTTTAATCCTGGGCATATTAGCATGTGTTCGCTCGGCACACCAGGGGAGCATCAGATTGTAAAATTGCACAGGATACAGTGCTGGGATGGTACATGGGACACGAGCGAAGTCCCCAAAATATTAGGTCTAATGTCTGTACAGTACAAATGAACTCACTTTAAAATATGAAATACAACACTCATTTAATTTTAAGGGGTTGAATTGGAGTCATCATTTGATGGTCCATTTAAAGGCACTTTCCCTGGATGTCAGTATGTCCTCCGTTTGAGAGATGGGCTTATATAATTCACAAGTACAGTAGAAGACTAAAATTCCCTACTTTACTCAGAAAATATACAAAAAATAAGTTACGTGTCCCATTGGTACCAAGCTTTCTACTTTGGGAACATGCCTGGCTCACAGCCCTGGAATCGTGCTGATTGATCAACCCCCCTTCACACACATCTCACCCCCAGAAGCAATTAGAAACTGTCTCCCACAGACTGGGAAGCGGAACAAGGGCATGGAATTGTGGGTACAAAAGCTAGAGCCATGTAGAGTGCAGTTACACTCCAGGCTGTCACTAGGAGATGATCAAGGATGATGACATGTGTACGTAGAAAATTCACTTTCTAATGAATAAATTGAAAGAATGAAACCTGAAGACAAAGGTCAATAAACCAGAAGCTGTTTCCGTAAGACCCCCGAGGTCCGGCAGCCTCTTGTTGCAGGGCTGGTTTGGTTAGCGTCCCAGGCACGAGCACCTTTTCAGGCATTCCTCTGCCATCCTTGCTATCACAGAATTATGTAATGGTTTTGCTTTTACAACCAAACATTTCATAGTTTCACAAAGTAAACCAGGGACTCATGAAAAAGTCAGGGAATAAGAAGACGACGGGGTGGGGGGGAACTACCAAATTCTCTGTGGAGCGTGTAAACCTGCTGCGTTTCAGTCAACACGAGCGGAAGCAAGATGGTGCCCACGAAACACATGCCTTCCCCTCAACAGCCTTCAGCGAGGCGCTCAGGAGGGAAACCCTCACCGCAGCCTCATTTTTATTGTATTCACTGTGTCATTTGAGGAAAATTTATCATCTTATCTTTATTATTTAAAGTATATATTAATCTTTTACCTCTGGTTGAGACTGGCTGACACTGGTTGTTAATGTGTACTATTTTCTTATTTTGGCCAATTTACCACTTTAATTATTTTTTTATCACCTGAAGTATTTATTACTTCATAAATTTTACATTTCTTGCCAGGCGGTGGTGGCACACAACTTTAATCCCAGCACTCGGGAGGCAGAGGCAGGTGGATCTCTGTGAACTCAAGGCCAGCCTGGTCTACAGAGTGAGTTCCAGGATAGGCTCCAAAGCTACACAGAGAAATCTGTCTTGAAAAACAAAACAATAAAACAAAAACAGAACAAAAAGAACTTTTTCTTTTAAATGGATTTGCTTTTACTGAGTATTTGGAAACCATGTTGGTGCTACTGCCTTCATTCTTGCTCTTACTGCCCTCCTGTCGTTTGGTGCTGGGTGTATCCAGGGTGGCCTGGAACCTTCCATCCTCCTTGTACCAGGCTTAGATTGCTACTTGCAGCCAGTCCGTGCTGTGTTACAATCGCTCATGAGAGGTCATACAGCTATGATGCTGGACTTATTTCCAAATGCCTGTGTGCTTCCCGGGTACTTTTTGATATTTTCTGGTTTATTTCCGTGTCATTAGAGATCAGACTTTGTGTGGTCTCCATTCATAAAAATGTGTTGATGTGTTTGAAGATCCAGGATCTAGTTCGCCTTGGAGGGAGAGCCAGCTATGCCCTGTGTACCGAGCCTGTCAACCTGATGATTTTTCTCTTATTATCTCACACTTTCTGAGGAGGTTTGGATTTCCCCAGTTCTGTTTTTACTTTTACCAGTTTTTGTGTCATGTATTTTAAATCTCTCTTCTTAGATGCATAGATATTTAAAATTGGTTTATTTCTTGTGCAATTTCATTTCTAACTTTTTATGTATGTGGATCTTAGGAAAAGGGAGGTGCAGTTGCCAAGAAACTTGAATGCAGACCCATTGGAGAGATTACTTCAGCAAGTAAGTATTCTATAGTTAAGCCTCAGTAAGAGTTATCTATACTTTATTTAAAACAAACAAACATTGTCCTGATTAATTGGATTAGCATCTGACTATTTAAAAGAAAAAAGAAATCTTAAATTCTTACTGCATCCTGTGTGAACTCCTGTTTCAGTTTACTTCCAGATGTGAGGGCTGGCAAGATGGCTCTGTGGGTAAAGGCACTTGTCCTCAAGCCAGGGGACCCAAATTTGATCCTCAAGACTCCCATGGTGAAAGGAGAGAGCTGACTACCATGACTCATATACACATTTGTGTGTACACATGCATGCACGCACACACAGTAAATAATGTAATTTTAAAATGAAAATTCCCGATATATTTTCTCTTCTGACTAGCAATATTGCTGAAAATGTGTGACACTCTGGTTTTGTGCATTTCTATACAATTAACTATTTCAATAAGTAATTTTTACTTTGATCTTAATACCTTCCATTAGTTCTCATTATATAAAAACATAAAAAATAAAAATCAATGTTTTCTAGATGAATAGAGACTATAATTATTATGGCAATTCTCTTTTCCTTGGAGGTTTCTTTTTTGATACAGAGTCCCCTGTGTAGCCCTGGCAGGCCTGGAACTTGCTATATAGATCAGGCCTGCCTGAGACTCAGAATCCTGCCTGCCATTGCCTCCTGAGGAGATTTAAGGCATGTGCCACCATACCCAGCCTATTTTTGATTTTAATATAATTTTTCCAAACATTTTTATTAGTGTTTTAGTTACTGCTCCATTGCTATGAAGACACAGCATCACAATGCAACTTCCAAAAGGCATAACTGGGGGCTTCCTTACAGCTTCAGAGGGTGAGTCTATGACCATCATGGCAGGGAACATGGCACCAGGTAGGCAGACATGGAGTGGTAGCTAAAAGCTTATATTCTACCCTATAAGCAGGAAGCAGAGAGAAGAAACAGACTGACTGGGCCTGGCATGGGCTTTTGAAAACACAAAGCCCACTCCCTATGACACGCCTCCTCCAACAAGGCCACACCCCCTAACCCTTCCCAAACAGTTCCACTAACTGGGAAATAAGCATTCAAATATATGCACCTATGTGGGTCATTTTCATTCAAACCACCACAATTACTATTTGCATAATATATTCTCCCCCATTTCCTTTTAATTTGCTTATCCCATTATGTTTGAAGTAGCTTTCTGACAGTGAGGTCATTATTATTAAATTTGATGATGATGATATTTAAAGCATTTACATTTGATGTAAATACTAATACATCTGGATTTAGAATTAGTTCATCATTTTTGGTTTTCTCTAAGTTTTCACTCTCATTTTCCATGTTCTTAATTGTCTGCCTATCTTTAGTGTTCCGTCTTGTCTATTGAATTAATCTGCGTTATCTTTTGTGTTCTTTCAGTTGTTGATCTAGATGTTGGACTATACACTTAGCTTTTTATACTCTTCTTAGAAGACTGCTTGAACAATTCAAGTGAAATACAGCAACATTAACATGCATGCTCCCTCTCTCTGTATATTGTTTATTTGAAGTAATCTGACATGCCCTGGAAACCCGAGAAGATCTTGCTGCTCATCAACTACTAAAGAACCAAAGAAAGAAGTGCTCTACTTGCTGAGTACTCACCATTTCAGTTGCTCACATATCAGCAGGCTGTACCTACAGTGCACATTTGGTCATTCTTACTACCACTGTGCACATGTGTGCTTGGAAACCAGACTTCAACCTGCTTTTCTTGTTTGCTCTACACATTTTGAGACAGGACCTCATTGAAGCTGGAGCTCACCCACTCGGCTAGAAGGCCTGGACAGTCGCTCTAGGGATCTGTCTCTCTGCTTGCTCCCCCTCCCACCCAGGACGAAGGTTATAGACACATGCCGCCACCCTTGAGCTGTATGTGGGTGCTGTGGAGCTGGACTCAGGTCACTTCACCAACCAAGTTCTCTCTCTTGCTATCACATGAAGCAACTTGTACCCACACCGACCCACTTCCCAGAACAGGAATTAAGGGTTACCTGATGAAATAGCTGTGTTCCACTCAAGAGGTACTATAAAAAATTGTAACTAATTGATAATGAGTGTCTTAAGGTTCTTATTGCTATGAAGAGACACCATGACCACAGCAACTCTAACAAAGTTAGAGTTTCAGAGGTTCAGTTCATTATTGTCATGGTTGAGGAGCATGGCAGCATGGAGGCAGACATGGTGCTGACTGGGAGTCCTACATCTTGATAGACAAGCAACAGGAAGTTGACTGCCAGTCACACCGAGGGAAAACTTGAGCAAAAGAGATCTCAAAGCCCACCCCCATAGTGACACACTTCCTCCAACAGAGCCACACCTACTTCAACAAGGCCACACCTCCTAATAATGTCACTCCCTTTGGGGTCATTTTCTTTCAGACCACCACAATCAGACAACCTGTACTGATCCCTAAAACTCTAAAGTAGATAGCCTTTGGGGAAAGAATTAAATTTGTCATCTGCGCCAACCTAACTCAATCAAGTATTCTTGCAAATTGCATTGATTTATTGGATTTACCATACCCCTAAGATTTACACCAGGAATCCGGATCCAGATGACTGTAGACATTTGAAACAGTCACAGTCTGAAGAACATTTGATCCTAAAGCATACACTTCATGGTGCTACTTCCTGAGGGTGAGTTATTTATTTATTTTTTAATATAGATTCCGAACCTTTAACATGCCATAAGAAACTGTCTGGTTCAGGAAACAGTACAAAGAAATTGATTAAAAAACAGTGTAGGAAAGTAAAACAGCATGCTGCGGACATAAAAAAAATAACAACTGTAAGGTAGGTATATTTTGAGCAACACTTCCTCCTTCTAATACCATAGTGGATATTATTGACTGATAATGACGTTCTACCTTCTGTCATCCCAAGATGCGTTGATAAACCAGACAGACAAAGCTACTTGCTCTCAGGAGAGAGAGAGAGAGACTTAACACGCAAGTGTGGCTGACGCAGCACAAGGACTACAACCGGCAACAGTGTGACAGGAGCGACTGCCACTACAGGGGAGGCTAAAGAGCAGCTTCACAAGATACACAAGACCCCCTGGATTCCAAGGAGCCAGGCACATCGAGCTACACAGACTATCACGGGAAGGCATGGCAGAGGACACACACAACATTTGAAGGCTGGACAACAAGCCTGGCATTTGAAAAGAAAAAGAAAAATCACAAAGCAAGCAAACAGCCCTGTGGCTGGAATATAATTAGCATGGAAATAAATTGTAAACAGCTATACAAGGCAGGGAGAAGTCGAGATCAGTATGGGCCACCAATTCAATCCTTAATGAGTGGGAATAAATAACTCTACTTGATTCTAAGTGACAAGAGCACAGTGAATGTTTAATGCACATATGTTAAAATGCTAGGTGACATTCATGACTGGAGCGGACCTTTTATTAGAAACATAAAGAAGAATGCAATTGGTTTTTGAAGGATTCTTCCTATACTGAATAAAATGCTGAAGAGATATTTGAAGGAGGTGCTGTTTCAATTTTCCCCTCTGCTTTGATATTTTCATTACAGAACAGGAATCGCTTTTGACCTCTGCTCAGCGAGCCTCCAGCCTGTCTGAGCTGTGCTACGGAAGAAATGGGACCCCAGCTAGGAACACGGTCTCTGCAGCACAACCCAAGCTTAGCAAGACTACGGGCCCTCCTCACCCAGCACCTCACGCACCATCATTTAAAATGGTCTTGCCAAGCATGATGGTGTGCGCCTTCAATCCAGCCCTTGGAACATCAACACAGGTAGATTTCTGTGAGTTTGAGGCCAGCCTGATCTACATAGCAAGTTCTAGGCCAGCCAAGGCTACACAGAGAGATCCTTTCTCAAAAACAAACAACTGAATACAAATTTTTTAATTTAAGGTCTTTCTGGAGACCTTACCACTCCTGCCTTTCCTCCTGCAGCTTCTAATCCTTTTTATGGATAAGATGTGTATGTGTCAAAAACTGTCCGCAAGCCTGCTTCTCCTCGCTGAGCATCACTTTCTGGGTTTGTTATCTATTTATACTTGACAGGATGCCGGGCTTTGAAGGGTTCACTAACCTGAACTTTGTAGCAGTTCAAGGATTCGGTCTCCTTATTAGAAGCTCCTCAGATTGATTAGGGCAGCTTTCACGCCATGTATACACCTAGTTACTTGTGATGCACACTCCACTTCCTGTGAGTGTGAGCTTAATCACAGTTTGAGAAGGAATTTTTGGATCATCTCTAACTCCAGCTACCATATATCTCAGTCTTGGCACGGCAGCAAATTGTCTTGCCAAAAATAATGATGCAAAACTGGCGGAGAATGCTGATTTGTCTGTCAAAAACTCTTTTTAAAAATAATATGCTTCCAAATTTCCGAGTCAGCACTTAAAACCTACATTTTCTGAGCAGAATAGGTGCCCTAAGATGAGCGCACCCTAACACGGCCTCCGTGACCTCCAGCTGCGGCCTAGCTGCTCGCAGGTCGAATCCAGAGGCTCCCTTTGAGTACAACCTGGTCAACATAGTAAGACCACATCTCAAAAGAAAAATAAAGACTTTTTAAGATGAGCAATAATTTCATAATAGCAAACACAAAATTACTGTACCTTCACACTAGTGAAAAATGAAATATTAAATTTCACAGTCTTAAGAGGAAAATTCACACATAAGGCCTATCCTCTTATTTGAGATCTTCTAACATTTGTACTGCATTTTAAAGGTTTATTGTGTGTGGACATGCACATGCCATGATGCACATGTGGAGGTCAGAAAACAGCTGACAGGCGTGGATTTTCTTCTCTAGTCATGTGGGACTCAGGGGCTGAGCCAGGTCATCAGCTGTGAAGACAAGTGTCTTTACCTGCTGAGGTGTTTTATAGGCCCAATTTAGGACATTTTATTTTTAATTTAATTTTATGGGTATGAATGTTTTGTCTGCATGTAAGAATGCATGCCATGTGCAAGCCTGGTGCCCATGGAGGTCAGAGGACAACAGGAACCTTAGAATTGGAGTAGTGGGTGCTGGGAATTAGGCCCTGTCCTCTGCAAAGTAAAAAGTGCTCTAACTACTGAACGATCTGTCCACGCCCAGGATGTTTCAATTTTAAAACAATTTCTACTAACAATATATGAATTATGATAGTTATACAAATTATTTTCTCCTCCTTCCAAATCAAAATAACATATCTCATATTATAGACAACTGTTATGGAATATTAAAGATGTGTTACATTCATTTCTGCTGTAGAACACTTTTTGAATAATGCAACAATGTGTTGCATTCTTTTCTGTTGCATTTGTTAAACTCTGTGAAGCTGTGTTACTGTGCCTGTCTAAAACACCTGATTGGTCTAATAAAGAACTGATCAGCCAATAGCTAGGCAGGAGGAAGGATAGGCAGAGCTGGCAGACAGACTAAATAGGAGGAGAAATCTGGGAAAGGAAGGTGGAGGAGCAAGAGAAGGAGGAGGACTCCAAGGGCCAGCCAGCCAGTTACACAGCAAGACACAGAGTAAGAAGTAAAAAATGAATATAGGAAAAAGATAAAAGCTCAGAGGAAAAGGTATAGGGGATAATTTAAGTTAAAAAAAAAAAGCTGGCTAGAAATAAGCCAAGCTAAGGCCCGGCATTTATAAGGAAGAATAAGTCTCCGAGTGTATTTATCTGGGAACTGGGTGGTGCCCCCCACAAAAGAGCCATAAGAGTAAAGAGCAAAGCAACAACTACAGACATCTATAACCATTCTCAGCAAATTAAACACTTTCACATTGGTCCAGCTTTCAGACTTCCTGGAATAACTCCATAGATTTAGCCTTCAAAAATAAGCTGTATGTGATGGGACACTCCTGTAGTCCCAGCACACCACAGCTAAATCAGGAGGACAGAGAGCCAGAGGTCATGCTGGGGTAAAGCAATCAAGTTCAAGACCGGTGTAGGCTACGTATCATAACCCATCCCAAGGATGCAAAGGAAATGGCTATGTGCTTTCAAAGACCGCAGTTTGTGTTTTTAGTAGGGCATTTCACATGGCTCTTCCTCAGACGTTTCTTTAAAAAACTGACTCTTCATTTAACTGATGAGGACACCTCCCATTCCATGGATGAGAAAGGTACCTTCCATTACAAGATGCTTTCTTCATAGAAGAGTAATAGTGATAATAGTCCATCTTGGGGCAGCACTCAATGGTACCCAGGGTCGAAACGATCCCAAAACAAATCTGTTTTTCACTTTCTATAAAAGGTCGATTATAAGAAAGGTGGGTGGGTTGGGTTCCTGTGTTGGTGTTTGTTTTGTTGTCGTTGGTTTGGGTGGCATCCTGGCTCGCTCACAGCCTCAGTGTTCACACATCGGTTACTTTACCTGCACTGGGCCTCCTTCTCCCCTCGCCTCTGTGTTTCTCACCACATCACGAGAAGGGAAGAGAAGAGATGGGAAGAGGACAGAGAGAAGGGAAGGAAGGAAGGAAGGGGGAAGAGGAAGGAACAGGATGTTTTGCTTTTTATTGTTTTGGAGGCTAGGAAATCCAAGATTGAAGGACCTACATGTCATTTTAAAAATTGTTTTGAAGATTTTATTTTTAATTATGTATGTGTGCAATCTGTGTAGGTGCATGCATGGGAGCGTGGGTATCTTGGAGGCCAGAAGAGGGTGTCAGATCCCTTGGCGCCTGAGTCAGAGGTGGTGGTGAGTCACCTCACATGGGTGATAGGAACTAAAGTCAGGTCCTCTGCGAAACAGCAAGTGCTCTCAACTGCTGAGCTAGCTTGCTAGCCAGGACCTACATATCTTGAGAGGCCCATGATCATGTTGTTATTTCATGGAGGAAGATAGAGCAGGCAAGAAGCAAGAAAGTAAGAGCAAAAGGAATTGGGCCAACGCATCTCCATAACTTCCTTAGGATAGTAGGGGCACTCCAAGTCCCCAGACCTTACCAGTACCCAGGCTGCTCCTCCTAACACATTTGCATTGAGAATTAAGTTCACTCTTTTTTTTTTTTTTTTTTTTGGTTTTTTCGAGACAGGGTTTCTCTGTAGCTTTGGAGCCTGTCCTGGAGCTAGCCCTTGTAGACCAGGCTGGTCTCGAACTCACAAACATCCGCCTGTCTCTGCCTCCTGAGTGCTGGGATTAAAGGCGTGCGCCACCACCGCCCGGCGAGAATTAAGTTCACTCTTGCATCCATGAACTTTGGGGGCACATTCACCCAGGAGAGACACGCTATGCTTCTGTTGAGCCTAGTCTGGGCCAAGGGCCTGAGGCGCTCACACACACTGCTTTGTGGGCACCTGCTCTTCAGCGCTCCCCACCTCATTGTCAGAGCTGAGGCATGCCAATGCTGACCTGCGCCTGCAGCAGACGGAGTTTGCCCTCCTTGGGTAGTTTAGCTACGATTTAAAGCCCTGGGAGATACAGCTTCTCATTTGGACAAGCAGATTTAGAAACAGTTATTTTAGCTGCAGTTGTTTTCCCTTAGATGTTCCAAATGCCTCAGTGAGAATCGTGCCCTTGCTCCTCTCAGGCCCGTCTCCATGCTCGCTCTCCCAGTGGAGAAGCAGGCAGCTGTGAGTCTTTTTGCTCTCTTCCCAATAGTATTTTCTCTGCTGTTAAAGTCAGCCAGCCTTTTCCTTTAGGTATTCATACTATGACGATGACATGCACTCATATAGGGAAAACATTTGTCTTTTTCTCATGTTCAGTCCAGTTACAACAGAAACCAATTGAGAGAGAGAGAAAAAAAGAGAGAGAGCAGGCAGGGAAGGTAGGGAGGGAGGAAGGAAGGAAAGTAAGAAAGAGAAGAGAGGAGAGGAGAGAAAGAAGTCTTTTTCTCTTGGTTAGACAGGGTCTCATGATTCCCAGGCCGGCCCCAAACTCCCTGGGATTTAAGTATAATGAACTTCTAATCCCTCTGCCTCCCTCCCAACCGCTAGGTTTAAAGACACGCACCACCAAGCTCGGTTTCATGTGGTGCTAGGAATTGAGCCCATGGCTTTGTGCAACTAGGAAAATCTACTAACTGAGCCGTATCCCACCCAAGCTAGCGTTATTTTTCAAGCAGGAGTGAGTTAGATGCAAGTGCCATTTACTTTTGGTTCAATCGTGTTGTTTCTATTACTGAGGAAGAAAGACTTTTTCAACTATTGAGTAACACCTAAAGCCTTCATTTCTTCTGTCATATTTTCCATCTTTTAGCATAATTACTAGATATACTACACAAGCAGTTTGAAATTAAGTAGCACCATATGATGTGTGGGGAAAATGAGTAATTTACGAAACTACAAGTGCTTGTCAGGGGAAGCCAGACTCGCTGTTGTTAGGTCCTGCTTCTGTGTGGTCCTGCAGAGGGGTCTGGGCTTCCCCTCCACTGAACACTTCCACATGGGGGGCTTGTTGTGTCCTTCGCTCTTTCATCCTCTTTGACCGTTCCACATGAATTTCAACTTTGCTTGAGATTTTTCCACAGAATTTAGGTTGGCATTTCTTAAAAGATACAGTCATTTAATAGTCTCTTCCAGGTCATATATAATTCCTTCATAAAATTTAAAATATTTAAATTGTACTAAATGTGTCTGGCTGTTGTGCACATATGTCTGTCTGTACACCACGTACGACCCAATGCTCGTGGAGACCAGAGATAGCATCTAGAGGAACTAGAGATACGGGCAGTTGTGAGTTGCCAAGCAGTGCTGGGAACTGGACCCAGGACCTTCAGAAGGGCAGACAGGGCTTTAATCACTGAGCTCTCTCGCCATTCAACTTTCACAAAACTTTGAAGAAGAATTCACATCAGATTTCAGGTCAAAGGAGACCCAGTGTCGATCCACCCCAGGGCTGGCCGCAACTTCATCCCGCCACCTACAGGTTGGTAACAAATACAATGACAGAGGAACAACTTTGTATATTCTCCATAACTCTTCTGAGATTCATAAAACTTTGAAGTTCAGTACTGAGTCGCTCTGTGACATTCTGATAGAACAGAAGCAGCTGTAGCTTGTACGTAACAAGGCATCTGTGCCTTGAAATGGAAAGGACAGAGGGCTGCTTGGCTCCTCCTCTAAGTGAGGCACATTACAGGTCTAGCTACACTTATCTTTAGAGTACAACGCACTGAGTCTAATGTACTGAGTGGAATTTAGCAGTCTTCAAAGGACTTCATTACAGGGTGATCTAAGAAATTCTACATCCTTTTTGAGTAGACTGGTAAGCCCCATTAACACAATAAAAATATAAGAACATGCAATCTAGGAGAAAAATTATTTTACTTTGATCTTAGAGTATATTCCTTCCCCATTTTTTCTGTGCAACACATGGAAAACTGGGAAATTTTGGTTTCATTTGAAAAAAAAATTTCAAGACAGGGTCTCACTATGTAGCTCTGGAACTTGCTATGTAGACCAGGCTGGCTTTGAACTCACAGAGATCCACCTGCCTGTGTCTCCCAAGTGCTGGGATTAAAGGTGTGTGATGCCATGCCTGGCAACAAAATAATTTTTAGCATAGATTATCCTCTAAGTAATAATAATAATTTGTATATATTCTTAAATTGTTTTAGGCATTTGGTGGGGGAATTTATAGTTACAAGATACTTACTTGGTGGGCGTGAAACTAGCAGACAGGAAGTGGGACAGTTACAATGAACAATGACCGTCTCTGTCACTTTCAATTCCTCGCACACAGTCACGGGGACAACCTTGCTCATGAGCCCCCATTCTCACTCCACAGCACATCCACGTACAGCATCATCTTGCCTAGCTGGGATTTGTACCGAGTTTTGGAGAAATGCACTTTGGAATTTTGCCAAGAATTTTTCACCATTTCGGAAAGTTGTATTAAGAAAGAAATAGCACTTCCCCGGCTCTTTCCTACAATGTGCCTCTCTCAGCTCAGGATGTCACTGCCTCATGCCCCTGCGCTTTTGTTTACTGACTTGTTTGTATCTGGTTTTTAAGTACTTCACGCGTAGTCATGACTCAGCATTCCTATCTTGAAATGCTGCATGTATGGCATACGGCTCGGCAGGTAGATGTTGCCATCAACCATGAGGACAGAGGTCTAGATTCCCCACACTCATGAACATGCTATGTGGACAGGCAGCCACATGTAATTCTAGGACTTGGAACAGAGATAAAGGATCCCTAGAACAAGCTGGCTACTGAGTCTAGCCAACTCGGCAAGTCAAGTTCAAGTGAGTGATCCTTCCTCAACATATGTAGTAGACAGTAGTTAAAGAGAATAGCTGTCATCCTCTAGACACAGATACACATAGGTGCACATGCATATACACACAGATGTACTCACACATGCAAACATGCATATACATAAGCACAATATACACACATGTAAATGCAAAAAATAATCCAATGATGTACTTGTTAAGCCAGTTTTCTAAAGGAACAAATTGCTGAGATAGTTGTTTTTTCACTTATTTTCCACTTGGTTGGCTTTGCAAGCTTCTAGAGTAGGTGAGACACAACTCAGGACTTTTCTGTGAGGACGTTTACAGGAGACTGAGCCTAACTGGACAGCACCACTTCCTGAACTGAGGCTTGAACAGAGAAATAGGAAAGTGCCCAGCACCAGCACCGTGTCTGATCCTGGCCATTGCAATGGGAATGGCTGTGCCTGGCCATGGTCTGTACATCAGTACACCCTGATGTAATGTTACCTCTGAACCACAATAAATCCTCCTTTGAGTCAGGCATGATGGTGCCTGCCTTTGATCTCAGTACCCCAAGGACAGGCAAGTCTCCTGGTCTTCATATAGGGAGTTTCAGGGCAGCCAGAGATACATAGAGCGACCCTATATCAAAAAAACAAAAACCAAAATTCTCCTTTGAAGTTGTTTCTGACAGATATTTTTGGTGACAGAGATAAAAAGTTACTAATATAATTTCATAATAAAAGCATAGTATTTTTATATTAGATGTATAAATACATTATATTTTTAGAATATAAAGTAAAGGCTACAAAGTATTTATTTTAAAAAATGAGTTGGATAAAGAAGCCAGAAATATATACTGGAAAAGACATTATCTTTAACAAATGGTGCTGGTTAAACTGGATGTTGGCATGAAGAAAAATGCAAATATATCTATAATTATCAACCTGCACAAAACTCAACTCTAAATGGATCAAAGACCACGACATAGAACCAGATACACAGAACCTGATAGAAGAGGCAGTAGGGACTAGTCCTGAGCTCCTAAGTACCGAAGACAACATTCTGAACAGGATGCCGCTAGCACAAGCACTAAGAACAACATTCAATGGATGGGACCTTGTGAAGCTGAAAAGCTTCTGAATGGCAAAGCGCACTGTCATTTGGACAAGGCAGTAGGGCTACAGAACGGTAAAGATCTTCACCAACATCCAATACAGGGCTAATATCTAAAACATAAAAAGAACTAAAAAAAAGTCAAGAAAAACAAATAACCCAATTAAAAATGGGGTACAAATCTAAACAGAGAGTTCTCAAAATACAAAGCACAAATGTCTGAAAAACACTTTCAAAAGTTCAACACCCTTATTCATCAGGGAAAAGCAAATCAAAACCCCTTTGAAATTTCATCCTACACCAGTCAGAAGGGCCAGAATCAATAAACCAAGTGGCAGATCATGATGGCAAGGATATGGGGTAAGGAGAACACTCCTCCATTGCTGGTAGGAGTGCTAACTTGTACAGTCACCATGGAAATCAGTGTGGTCATTTCCCAGGAAGCTGGCAACAGATCCCCCTCAAGATTCAGCTGCCCACTCTCTACTGCAGAGACTCCTGCCCGGCCATGCTCACTGCTGTTCTATTCATAATATTCAGAAATTGAAAACAGCCTACATGTCTATTAACAGGTGAACGGATAGCGAAAATGTGGTACATTTACACCGTGGAATGTTACTCAGCTTTTTAAAAAATGAAATTCACAGATAAAAGGAGGGAGTTAGAAAAAATCATTCTGAGTGAAATAACTCAGATCCAAAAAGAGAAATGTGATATACATTTGCTTATATGTGTCTGTTAGTTAGCTTTTAAGCCTTTGATATGGCTTATGATAGAACCACAGAGGTTAGGTATAGAGTAAGGGACTGGGAGAAGGGTCTCCCTGGAAGGATAGATCTCCTTAGGAAGGAAAAATAGAATAGACAGTCATAGAGAGATATGGGGAGCTGGAACTGGAGAATTAAATAAAGCAGGAATGGAAAGGGGGGAAGGAAGAGTATATGGGGAGAGACAGCTAAAACTAAGGGCCATCTGAGGGATCATATAAAAATCTACTTCAGTAAAAGTTTCTTGATAGATAAAAGGGTGGATGGGTGGACTCACCAATTAATGAGGACACAAAGTTCCAACTAGATATCTCCTGTCACAAAATGAAACCTCCAGGGCTGGGAATGGGCTACATATAATTTAATTGTTGGTCAAAAGGGCCCCAGAGAAATCCCCTCAAACAATTCAGGCTATTGCCAAGGCTATTTAGGTTGCTCCCCACAAACTGATGGTAAGGCCCTATCGATGAAGACGACACCTACATATTCCATTGAACATGGAGAAGTCAAACTGATGCCAACCTAGGGTCTTCACCCCTACAGACTAGCAGTATCAGTGATGCCTGCTAAGGAACTATGCATGTTGCCAGAGGAGAAAGGTAAACACCAACCCAGCTATAACAATGGTGACCTGCTTACATAATACGCTGGTGCAATAATGGCACAGAAGTTGTGAGAGTAACCAACTACTCTCTGATTGGATTTTCTCACATCACATTCCATGAGATGTGAAAAAAAGTACATATGCATATAGATATGTATATATAGTTTTTTCAGTGTTGTAGCTGTGGCTGCCCTGGAATTTGCTATAAAGACTGGGTTGGCCTTGAATTCATAGAGATTTGTCTGTCTCTGCTCTTGAGTGCTGAGATTAAAGACATGCACTTTTTGCACACCCAATCTTTTGCCTGAATGTTATGGGTTCTGATTTTGTGTTTTTATGGTTTTCTGTGCGCATTTGCTTCTCATGCTTCTTCTTTGTTTTATTCTATTCTTTTGTTGTTGTTGTTTTTCTTATTTATTTTCTAAAGTGAGAGAGAAAGAAGTTGGATAGGTGTGGAGGTGAGGAGGATCTGGGAGATGAAGGAGGGGAAACCATGATCAGAGTATATCATATGAGCCAGGCATTGGTGGTGCAAGCCTTTAATCCCAGCACTCGGGAGGCAGAGGCAGGCGGATCTCTGTGAGTTCGAGACCAGCCTGGTCTACAAGAGCTAGTTCCAGGACAGGCTCCAAAGCCACAGAGAAACCCTGTCTCAAAAACCAAAAAAAAAAAAATTATTTTCAATTTTAAAAAAAGTGAGGTGTTCAGTTCAACAATATGAAGGACTGCTGTCTTACAAACTTTGCTTCCTTAAAAATAAGAATTTGATTTAGTGTAACATGATTGGCCAAAACCATAATTAAATGAAAATATTAAAACAAGAACAGCATAGTTGGGCTGAGATGGTAGCTCAGTGATTTATGTGCTTGCTACTCTTGCATAGGATACAAATTTGGTTCCCAGCACCCATGTCAGGTAGCTCACAAACACCTGTAACTTCAGCTCCAAGGCAATGTGATGCCTCTGGCCTCTTTGGGCATCTGTATTCATGTGCATCCTCTCTTTCTCTCTCTCTCTCTCTCTCTCTCTCTCTCTCTCTTTCTCCCCCCCTCTCTCTCACACACACACGAATAAAATTATACTTTAATATCTTGAAGAAGTATAGTGACATATTGGAATATGGAATATTGGAAACACAGCATGATTGAGACAGAATTCTTAGGGCTGGAGCGATGACTAAGTGTTAAGTGCAGTTACTGCTCTTGCAAAGAACCTGGGTTAGGTTCCTAGCACCCACACTGGAGGGTTCACAATGGACTGTAACTCATGTTCCAGGGGACCAAGCACCCTCTGGCCTCTGAGGTCACCTTCACACACATGTGCGCATAAAAACTCACACCGGCACACACACATACGTGGCTAATACTTTAAAAGATGAAATAATGTATCAGATTTTCCTATGTTTCTAGCATTAGATTACACTAAAGCATAATGACGCAGAACCGACCTAATCAAGAAAATTTGCAGAGTAGTAAAGAAGACAAAGCAATGGCAAAAACATGAAGAACTATGAAAAATTCTTTCCTTCTACCATTTGTGGGGAAAATATTCGTAATTAGGCAGCAGTCCTAGGACCTGTGGGTGGTAAGGCAAGGCTCCGGACTGCTCACTTCCAGTTGTGTTTGCCAGGAGTTAACTGAATAGCATCAGCAGGCTGTGTTTGCCGTGACAATGACGACTGGCTGAGGACGGTTGGAGTGAGACGCTGGAGGAAACTAGACAGGGACGGTGCAGTGAATGGTGACAGTTCTTAAAGGGCACACAAGCTTAGATTTAAAGTAATGGAAAAGGTAAAGCCCACAGACTCCCCGAGAAAGTAATAAAGACTGTCAGCCACACTGTGACTTCTGGCTTACAGAGAAGACAGATACAAATGACTTCATTTATATTAGGGAAGTATCTGACATAGAAATTAAGTTTCAGATTTGATTAATCAAGGTGATCAGTCTGGATAGATAGTTTTGAAAGCCAATATAAAAGCAATTGCGGAATCTCTCACCACCAAAAGGAATGATGTCATGGGGAAATGAATATAGAGGGAAGAGGAGGTGGGAGTCAAGGCCTCAGGCAACCAACACCTACGGGTTAGAAGGCCAAGAGCCGGCAAAGCAGCCAAAGAATATGAATGTTACTTCACATTCAGATGGTAAAATGATGAAAAGTTTTTTCTGGCCAGTTCACTAGCAGATGTTAAAGTATAAACCAGTTACTTATAGTTTTAGATGGCTGTAGACAGAGTCATGAGAGTTCACTAACATGTTATGACAGAATTTCCTAAAAGTTTTGGTTAGCATCAGACCGGACAGACCTGTAAGCAAAGAGGGAGGGAGCCCTGACAGAGGACATGCTGCTGGCTGCAGAAACTCTCCCTGCCAAGAGAGCCAGCTGCAGTTTGACAGATTCAGAAACAGCAGGAAGCAGAAGTGAGCTATGGGCTCATCAATCATCACAGAGTGTCCCATTGCTCTAAGAATCCCTCTGACTCATCCTCACAGACTGCCGGAAAACCAGTCTAGCCTAATGCAGACTCTGTTGTGTGCAACAGAGAGGAATAAAAGATAAAATTGAAAACCTACAGTTATGTTCATTTATGCACTGTTTATTTACACAAGTTTTAAGAACCCATCTGTTGATTGTTTCAGCATTTAACGCTTTGCTGAATTCAACCATGATGCCATCATGACTAAATACTGTCAATTTTAAATCCAAAGTACATTTGCCATCTATGAACGTGAAGGGGTCTAGGAGTAGTGTGGCTGGTCCCAGTCTGCTCCTCAGGGAGGACCATGACCAGCTTCTCTTTCATACCTTACGTCGGAATGGTAAGTCACATACCCACATACCAAAGAAGCCAAGTAGCACAGGAAAGTTACAGACTTAACCTATTCCGTTTCCCTTCATGTTGATTCCTCAGTTGCCAAAGTTCCCATCACATTTGTTATAGTTGTTAACTATGTGTAGAATCCTGCTTAGACATTCAGTCTAGTCCTGAGACAGCTAGGGACTGCCTCCTAGTGGTGGGGTGGTCTCCAGCTGCCCCTGATCACGCCTTTGTTCAAATGTCTGAAGATGTCCTCCTTCACTAGCCTCTTTCAGTCCCATAGGATTCCTTCTTGATCCTGTGTGTCGCATCCAAACCAAATCAGTTCCAAGTGTATGAAAGCATACACTCCATACATGGGATATTTTGCTTTATAGTCAAGCCAAAACTAAACGTCCCTGATTTTTCTGTTCACTACACCACACATGGCCTCTCCTGCTCCCCATTTAGTTAGCATTACACTGGAGTTCTAGACAGAGCAGTCAGAGAAAAATGAAAACTGTCCCG
>JAQHUG010000378.1:963908-989596 GCA_028555095.1 Dicrostonyx torquatus | reverse complement strand
GGAAGGAAGAAAGAAAGGAAGGAAGAAAAGCCATAGGAACTAAAAGAGGGACCTGGAGGTTCCCAGCGGAAAGAAGTGATAAATGTTGAAGAGAGAGAAGAATAACTATCATGATGAGACCCTTACATATTGTCCACATGTATGAAATTATCACCCCATATGCACAGCTATGCATCAATTTAAATTCTTTAAAGAAATTGACTGGTTTAAAAATCAAGAGAGTGCTAAAGTAGAATAATCAAAAAGGAAATGATAAGAACAATCACCGTATACACTGTATTTTGGCTTTTAATTTCCAGAAATAAAAGATTTTGATTTAAGAACTAGTGAAAGAGACTCAGAAATGCTAAAGTTAGCTCAATAGAAAATGTGCCTTCAAGGCATTCCAGACAAATCAGCATAAAAAATAAGTGTGTGGGTTGGTAAATATCATTCCACAATGTACACACACACAAAATATGCTCTATACCATAAAACCTACAAGTATTCATTGGTCAATGTGTATACATGTTTGCACATTCATGTATATGTGCAAATCTGTGTGCAGGTGTTCGTGTGTGTGTGTGTGTGTGTGTGTGTGTGTGCGCGCGCAGAGTATAACCTCGAGTGTCATTCATTAGGTGCCTTCTACCTTTTGTTTGAAACGGTCTCTTAATGGCCTAGAACTTGGCCAAGCAACCTTGCAGAGATCTTCCTGTCACTGCCTCCCATTTTACCACCACATCTGGGTTTTTACATGGGATTTGGGCATACCCATCTTTGGGAAGCAAGAGCTTTACTGATTGAACCCTCTCCCTAACCCACCCCAAAACAAAACAAAATAAAATATTTTTAAAGTTAAAAGCTACAAGTTTTTTTTAAAAAAAAAAAAAAAACAACACTATTGTAGTGGCACAAAAATGGACACAGACTGGGGACACAGGGAGCCCAGGAGCAGTGCGGTCAGATGACCTGTAGCAAGGCGGGACCAAACACTTTATCAAAGAGTAATTTATAGCTAACGCTGGCGAGAAAGCTGCGTCTACACGTGCAGAGCAATGGAGTCACAGCCTTGCCTGTGTACAGCTTCACCACACATACAAAAACACGCCAGAGGCCAAGATATAAACACCAACACTGCAAACACACAAGCGGAAAGGAGAAACCTTTATGATGCTGAATTTAGCAATGATTTCCTGGATATGATACAAAAACATAGGCAACCAAACATACACACTGACACATACACACCGAACTCCGTCAAATTAAAAACTGGTACATCAAAAAAAAAGTATCAGCGGGTTGAAAAGACAGTCACTGGAGTGAAGAAAATATGTACAGGTCATATGTCTGGTAAAGACCTAATATCTAAAATATATGAAGAAGTCATAAATTCAACAGCAAAAGAAAAGGAAAAACAGATTTTAAAGTGGTCACAGAACTTAAACATGAATTTCAATAAAGAAGAAATACAAAGGGCCAACAGGCATGTGAAAAGGTGATCATATAACATATAATATAATCACTAGGGAGATGTAAACCCACGTCTATACATCAAGATCAGTATTTTTAAGAAGGAAAGCACTAGAAAACATGTTGCTTGTTAGGATATAGAGAAGGGCAATGTTTGTGCTGTGCAGGAGGTAATGGAAGATGACAGCCTCTGTGAAAGATAACAAGGTGGCTACCTCAAAAAAAAAAAAGACAAATTTATATATGATAGAGCATCCCACTTCTGTTAGAGCCCAAAATAACTCAAGCACAGAAGTTTCAATACTCACATCATAACATCAGCGTCCATAGAAGCCAAAGAGTGAAGACAACCCAAGTGTTCAGTGGTGGATGAATGATCAGGAATGTGTGTGGGCGCAGGCCATTAACATTAGCTCTGCAGAGGGAAGGAAATGCTAATGAATGCTACACGGACCAACTTCGGTGGAATGGGGCTGAGCAAAATAAGTCACACAAAAATATCTTATGATACCATTTAACATTGATCTAAAATAGGCAGATTTACACAGGATGTAGTCTAGTGGTTATAAGACTGAAGAAAAAGAGGAAATGAAGATTCAGTGTTTAAAGAGACAGGCCCTGAACTGTTGAGAAGTTTTGGAAATAGTTGAGAGTTCCACAGCATTGTGGGTATAGCCATGCCACTGAATGCTACAGTTAAAAATGGTGAAGATGTTTACCTCTTTCTCTCAGTAAAGATGAGGTTTGATGTCATGTCTTTGTTTAGATCAATATAAATCCAACTGCTCTGAATTCGCTCAGTCATTTTCTACCCGCACTTTGGGACTCTAGCTACACCGACAGAACGCCCTCATGATAAAGTAGGACCGACACAAATAACAGCGAGTGTATTTGGTCTTACATGCTCCCAGCAAACTTAGAAGGCAATCGGTATTATGGACACTTGACAGAGGAAGAAACAGCCGCTTACGGCAAGTGCAGCTGTATGTTCTCAAACATTATTCTGCCCGTAAGTGGTGTACGTATGCCATTACAGGACGGCGGAGCCACTGGCTTAGTCATCCAAGTTTTGTCATGTCTAAGCAAAGATGCAGAGGTTGTAACAGTGGTTATAGTTTAAAAAACTAAAGTGTTTCCAACCACAGGAGAAAAAAGAAACTCCAAGCCGCCTAGTGAAGGAGCTCACACTGGAGGCAAGATGCCGGAGAAGAGAAGAGACTTAGCAGTCAGGCACAGAGGGAGGCTTTGTTTGGTTGCCTGTTGTGTAATGCACCACCTCAAAGTTTAGCAGCTTCAGAAAAACAGCGCTCTTATCTCAAATCAGTCTGTGAGTTGATCAGGTTCAGCGGGCAGTTCTGTAGCTTCGTGGGGGAGGGATGCTCAGGTATGCAGTACTTAGGACTCAAGTCTCACAGGTATGGTATCTTGATGGAAATACAAAGGGTGGGTTTGCTAGGATTTGGGGATGCCTGGGTCTTTCTTTCCAAGTGGTCCTCCAGCAGCTGTGACTGTCAAGGTGCAAAACTGAAGCAGCTTGGTGTTTGGCAGAGAAAGCCTGGAATCATCATCGCATTGCCCTGCCCCATTTCAAATATCCTTAGAGTGAGTGGCAGGGCCACTCTGTTCATCATGGGAGGGGAGTGAATCCTGGGAGAGGCTGTTTTGGATGCTGTCTTTGCAAACTAGCTATCATGGGATTTACACACAGAAGCAAGACTTGGGAAGGGATGTTAGGTTACAGGAATGCAGGAACATTTTATATTATGTCCGAAGTGCGAAAGAGTGTTAAGAGCTACTGAGGGATGATATGGACTGAACTTGATCATCAGCAAAGAGAAATGGGGTCTGTCGATGACTCTGGTCTCCTTCCTGGGATGAAGAATGTGGCTGTTATTCCCTGAGAGAGAAAATGAGGCACAGAGATGAGTATTACAACTTTCCAACTGTGGTATTGATAGCAGGCAGAACACAATTAGCCTAGACATCAGGGAAGATAAAAACTCAGAGTGCCTGAACACATGGACAGAAATGAATTATCCAGTAAGGATATATACAATTAGGAAAAAAATCCTCAACAGGAATCTCAACATCAAAATTTAATGGGTAAACAGACAATAGCAGTACCAGATGAGAAGGGCTTCCCCGGAGGACCTGTGTTCGTTCCCCAACACACACACAAAAGGTATTTCATAAATGATAAAATGACTACTTGAATCAACTGTTATAAAGAGATTTAAGATGATTAAGACTGAAAATTGTCCCTTGGGATGACAGACACGTTATTAGGGACTTGGAGAAAGCAGTGCCAGGAGTAGGGGTGTTACTGCAGCAAATGAAGGATAAAGTGTGATCACGAGCGGGTCATCCTGGAGGTGAAGATGCTGAAAGGATGAGAGAAGGGAAGAGGACGCTTTATGTCCAAAGAAGATTGATCTGTGGCAGCGTCTACAGGAGACTGTCTTGGTTGATGCATAAAGACCTAGCCCACTGTGGGAAGCACCTTCCCTAGGCAAATGGGTCTGAACCTGTGAAAAAGCCAGCTGAACAGAAGCTGGTGGCAAGCCAGCAAGCAGACTTTCCTAATGGTCCCTTCCTCCTTGTGACCCTGCTCTGGTTTCCCTCCATGACGGGTTATGCCCTGTAAGTATAAGTTGAAATAAGTCATTCTTTCACCTAAAGGTTTAAAAACAAATGAGAATAACATGGAAATTTCTAGAAAGCTTGTGAACCCAAGGCCAAGTTGTTGACTGTGGCTCTGTGCTATGTTCCGTAGCTTAGCTGTACATTTTATTTCCTCTTCCTTATCAGTCATTGTGTAGAGAAGAGAGCACTACCGTGTGGGAGGGTCCACCTGTATTTCTGTGCTTTGATTGGTTAAATAAAGACCTGCCTGGCTTATAGTTAGGTCAACCCTTAGGTGGGCGGAGTAGACAGAACGGAAGTTCTGAGAGGAGAAGAAGGAAGGGAGCAGAAGCCCCAAGCCACCATCGCAAATGGATGCAGGTTAGACCTTTCCGATAAGTCACCACGTGGTGACTTACAGACTTTTATAATGGGTTAGTTTAATTATGAGAGCTAGCCAAGAAAAGGCTAATGATAATAAGCCAGGCAGAGTTTAAATGAATCCAGTTTGTCACGTGGTTATTTCGGGTGCAGCCAGCTGCTGAGCGGGCCAGCGGCTGGGGGCTTGGAAGCTGGGTGCGGGGAACAAACAACACGCACACCCCTCTACCCCCTATTCACAACACTACCGACTCAGGGCATGTGTTGTGCTCAGAGGGCATGTGGAAAGAAGGAAACCACAAACTTTATGGCCTGGCGCGGTGGTGCCAAGCATTCTGAAGGCAGAGGCAGGTGAGTTCAAGCCCAGCCTGGTCTACAGAGCGAGTTCTAAGCCAACCAGGACTACATAGTGAGACCCTGCTACACAAAGGGTTAGTGGTAGAGAATGACAAACTTTAGCAAGGAGTGCACCATTGAGACAGTTCACGCTGTTAGTGCTGTAGCTTGGGTGCACTGGGCGCAGCTTAAAGGCCTTTAGGGTATGGGAGACAGCTCCATTTAGAATTCCTACTTTCCAAATCAGCTCTGTAAGATGCCGAAGAGGAAACCATTCCAGACATCCCTAGGATACAACATACTCCATCTACAATAATTATGGTACAGGCTCAAAAGTCTTAAGTTGGAACACAGGATTGCCTAGCTCCAGCCTCAGACAGAGCGCTCACCTCCTACTGAGCATGCTGATTGCTTGCTGAGAGCCAGCAGTACCCATGTAGTCCCTGTCACAGCTAGCCAGGTGTGGCAGGTTGAAGGCTATACAGGCTGGTCTCAGCTTGTCTGTTACCACCCATCCATCAGTATTACAGCTTCCAAAACCATGTTCTCTTTGTTCTCAGAGTTTTTCCTTTTCATTCTTTAACCTCAATTAATTCTCAAAATAGTGGTAGAATAAGCACACATATTCATTAATTGTGTTTTCCTAAAAGTTGCTCTTAGAATTATAGGCTGGGCCGGAGGTGGGGGGTGGGCAGGTGAGTGTGTACACCTGTAATCCCAGCCCTTGGGAGGCAGAGGTGGACGGATCTCAGGGTGGTTGAGGCCAGCCTGGTCTACAACGCAAGTTCCAGGACAGCAGTGTTACACAGAGAAACCCTGTCTCTAAAAACAAAACAAAACAAAAAGAATCATAGGCTGGTTTATTTAAAATCTTTGGATTTATCACATGGTGATTCACCTGCAGATACAAGGGCATTCCTTCAAGCTGCTTTAAGATGTAGGTCAGCCAGGCTTTCACACAGAAACAATATAGGCGGGGCTTGCTGGCTGTGTTTAGTCTCATTGTGTGGGAGGCTGAGGCAGGAAATCACATGTTCCAGGTAGACCCAAAACTCTGAAAAACCGAAGGCCTGTCAGTGTGTGTCTTAATGAGAAGCATTTGCTCCAAGAACATTTGTATTTGGAATGCCCGTGTATATACAGTAAATCAGTAACGCAAACGTGATAAAGAGACGCACGACATGTTCTAAACAGTAACCTAGCTTTCTCTGGACTGCTAACAGAACCCAGAAGTGATGTCTGTGCACTCTTTGAGCTCCAGGAAAAGATCTGCCCTTGTCATACTGTGTTGTCTTTTATGGGAGTCTGCAAAAACCAATCCATGCAAAAACTGGTGGCCCGCCACTGCTGTGATTACCATGGATATCACGTTGCACGTGACAAGCTGTGTCAGGTCAGTAACATAAGACGTGCAACAGGGAGAATATGCTTGTTGTATTCTCTGAAAAATAATGTCCTCAGCAATACTGAGAATTTCTTTAAACAAGTTTAACCTTGTTCTCTAAGTCTGTTTAAGTGCAGTTGGTTTTTATTTGTGCTGTATTTTATTCTGTTAGCCATTTTTATTACAAGTTTTTAATTAATGCAAATATAACCTTTCTCATGAAGGTCAGCACAATTCTTCAACTTAAGTATTCTGGGGTACTATTATATATCAGGCCCTCCTAGGAGCTTAGCATAAAAATACTGAGAACATTCTATCTTTAGAGCCTTCTTTGCTAGTGCAGGAGCTGCATAAACAAATGCTCTGTGGTAAAGGAATGAAAGAAGCAGCTCGGAGATGGAAAGGGTTAAGTCTGCCTGGGAACAGGGTAGAAGGAAAAGGATTTTCCCCACGGGTATGGAAAGAAGAAGGGCTATTCCAAGCAGAGAGAACAACGTGAAGAAAAGCACACAGCCCCTTTGGGAAGCAGTAAGTTGCATGTGTGGTGAACGGTGAGATTCCTGCAGCGTGGTGACAGGAGTCACGTGAAAGACCTACACCGCTTTAGAATGGAGGCAATGAAAGGCTATAAAAGCAGGAAAGAGATACAATTGCTGTCTTAGAAAGCAAATCCTGTGCTAGTGTGGAAGACTGATGCAGGACAGGATAGAAGAAGGAAAACCAATTAGAAAGCTATGGTACCAGAGCGGGCAGAGCTCTGAGTGGTAATTGTGGGACGAGAGAGAAGGGGATGAATGGATTTGAGATGCATTTCAGAAATGAAATCACCTGGACACAATGACTGTTTAACTGGAGAAGCGTCAAAGATTGCACCAGGCATTTGGTTTACACGACGACTTAATCTATGTAGCAAATAACAGGCTAAAACTGACTTTGATGCTGGAGAGAAGGTAAAAGAGCTCACTATGCAAGACTAATAACCCGCATTCATTCCCCACTGGAGGAGGAGAAATAATTCCTGCAAGCTTCCCTCTGGTCAGCTCCTGTGCCACGTGCCGCCACCCCTGCTCCCGCTACACACAGAGCAACAATTATTCCCGAGTAGCAAATATTTCCAAGGTATTCAGTGGCGAGGTCCAGACAGTTGACTATGAGGGTCTCCACTGAGGATTTACAGACAAGCTCAGATTAAAGCCATGGAGTTAGCATCCAAAGATGGTATCTGCACTCTTGTGAGCAGAGGAAGTCTCCCAGGAAAGGAAGGACTTAAGAAGCCAGAGAGAGGGTGAGGAAGCAGGTGAGCAGGAGAGCTCCAGCGTGGGCAAGGCCCTGAGCTAGACCCTTTAGCAGGGCAAATGATAAATATTTAAGGCAAAACTTGTAAGCAACCTTTGATAGGAAAATGTAAAAGGATAACTCTATGATCAAGAAGAAACAATTTTCATAAGACACAAAAAGTTACCAAAAAGAAGAAAGCTTTATGAATTCAGCTACTTTAAAAACTCTTTCAACTGGTAGGCTTTTTTGCCCCAAAGTCTAAAGACCTGATCTCAATCTCTGGAATACACATAGTGGAAGGACAGAAATGATGCCTGAAAGTTGTCTTCTGACCTCCATGCCTGTGCCATGTTTTTGCACGCACACACACACACACACAAATAATGAATGAATGAATGAACAAATAAATAAGGGGGAGCTGGAGAGATAGTTCAGCAGTTAAAGCACTTGATGCTCTCGCAGAGGACAGAGTTCAGTTTCCAGAAGCCGAGTCAGGCAGCTCATAACCACCTGTAACTCTAGCTCCAGGGGCTGCCTTCTCCTGGCCTCTGGAAGCACCTGTGCTCATGTAAAAGAAAATACAACCACAGAATTGTAAACAAGTCACAGACTAGAAAGAATAGCTCAAGACTTAGAACTGATGAAGAACTGCTATGCAGCATGTCCAAGGGATTCTCACAAATTGGAGATGAGGCATATGATCTAATGAAAATAAAATTTAAAAAAGGCCAGGCGTTGGAGGCATACACCTTTTTTTAATACCAGCACTCAGAGACAAAGGCAGATTTCTCTGAGTTTGAAGCCAGCCTGGACACAACAGAGTGACTTCCAGGACAGTCGGGGCTGTTATACAGAGAAACCCTGTCTTGAAAAACAAAAACAAACAAGAAAAAAAGTGCCAAGCCAAAAGAAAACCAAATAGACAAGAAAAATAAGGACAGGAGCTCAGTCTTTTAAATAACCAAGAAAATAAAATAAATCCACAATGAAACACTTCTACAACCCAGCTTGTTAACGTTTGAAATGTTCAATAATACTAAGCTTCAGGCAAAAAAAATTAGAGAAACTAGAATTCATATTTACTATTTAGAAATGTAAATTGACTCAGCAAATTTGGATGATTATGCCAGTATCTAGCTACAGTGAAAACATACAATTCCCAAAGGCTCAGAAATCCTACTCCCAAAATACACCGTACAAATTTGTGTCTTCATGTGTACCATTATATACATGGAAGGGTGTATATATATATGGAAGAAACTAGAAGAAGGCTGGACAAGCATATCCAACAAACCAAAAAACTTACTTTCTAATTTTAAAAGTTCAAGAAAAAGATATTCAGAAATGATCGTGTGCTGAGGATACGCTGAAATCTGTGACTCCATTGAGAAAATGCAAGGAAAAACAAGACCTCGGCTGTTTTATTCTCCAAACAGAACATGAGAACATTTTTTTTGTCTTACACATAAAAGAAAGGTTGAGGAAATCAGCAGCAGGCATAGGATCTTGAGGATTTTAAAAACCGAAGAAGGGAAAATCCAAAGCCTCTGCTATGTAAGCAATTGGTCTGGCCTACCACCTGGCTAAGACATTTTAAACACTTCAGACTTAGTTTTGCAAAATGAAATTCATCTAAAAAGACAAGAATTTGTCATGGTTGAGATAAAAAACAAACAAACACCACAAGCCACAGCATTGAAACTAAAAAGAACTTGCCAAGTTGGTCAGTGAGATCAAAATCCTGAGTGTTTCTTTACAAGCAAACTGAGCCTTGCACACGGTGCATTAAGGCTGCTCTCAGTTTCCGAGCCGGTGGACAAGCCTTCCCTGGATCAGGAGTCTCATAACTGCAGCAGAGCCCTGTCATAGAGTGAGGAAGGTCTCAGCTGAGAACAGAAAACACTATTCATAAACATGAACCAACCAGTAAGGAATGTTTAAATCACTTAGACGATAAAATTAGCAAGGAGTTAAGGGGGGAAATAGAAAGACAGCTAGTGTCAGGCTAGTTTCCCCACTTAACACTCTATTACTAGCTCTCTGAAAACCATTAAAATGAGACGAGATACCCCAAAATCATAATAATGATGACAATAATAATAATAAAAAGGCTAAGGACTTCCCAAACACTAATTTCAATTGCCCAAACTCAAACTTTACAGCCTTGGGCTGACGTTGTTTGTGGAAGACACCCAGAATGCTTAAGGTTCTAGGTTTAACCTCCAGCACAGATAATAATAAACTTTTAGTTTGCTTTCTATTGACTAAAGGGAACTTGGAAAAGGAAAGGGTCCACCTGGTCTATAGGTCACAGGCCACCGTCAGGGGCAGCTGGAGCAGGACCACACTGCAGGAACCGGGGACAGGAAGCAGAAACCTTGGAGGAATGCTACTTACTGGCTCACTCATTCTGGTTTGCTTACCGACTGTTGTACAGCCCAGGACCATCTGCCCAGGAATGGGACTGCCCATGTGGGCTGAGCACTTCTACATCAATTAACAATTAAGAAAATGTCCCTCAGACCTGCCCACAGGCTAATCCTAAAGGAGGCAGTTCCTCAAATGAGGTTCCCTCTTCACAGGTGACGCCCTCGTTAGTGTCTAGTTGATAAAACAAGCACAACAAACAAACAAATGGAGTTCGAGTTGGTCTGGTAATCTGATTCTCAAATTATACGATAGGCCTTCTCTGAATGAATGTTTGCTGCAACACTATGAAATAAAATGGCAGCTCCTAGAGCAAGGGACGTGAATGGGCCGATACTGAGGACCAAGCCCTGCCTGGTACATCCCTTGAATAAGTGGCCAAGTCTCTGAGTCTTAACTATCACCAGCCCCTTGATATTTAAGTAGATTAAACAAGACAGGAAATATGAATAATAGTGTGTAGGCCAAATCAAGGGAGGCTGTGCAGCACACTGAAAATACCATTTCCTGCAAACAAGCAAATCACTTATACCGCTCCCCCCCACCCAGTGCCAAGGATGAACTCAGGGCTTTCTAGATCTTTACCACTGAGCTACACCCCCCAGGCCTTTACTTAAAGTATATATTTAAAAAAATAACTTAAATATACACACATAAAATGAATTATATGTAAGCTCCCTCAGCCTTAAACAACTAAGACTTAAATGAAGATCTTGTTCATTTGTCCTCAATCCCCACCCCTAACCCAGGTTCAGAGTCTTGCTATATACCCCAGGCTGGTCTCAAACTCCTCCTGCTGCACAGCAATCCTCCTGCTTCAGCCTCTCAAGTGTTGGGAGTAGCCTTTTACCTGCACCAAGGCCATTTACCCTCTTCCTCCTTGGTGCAGAGTCATGGAGGATGGAGAGAAGAGCGCAGCATGGACACCCTAAGTTCTAACGTCCTACGGTCCTTCAGAGGATGGGAGAGAATCAATACAGAATCAAAAAGAGACCGTTAGGCTAGAAATGTGGGGGTTACCAACACCGGAGTCAAGATCCAAAGCTATCCTTTGAATGGCATTAAATATAAACACTGGGGAAACAGTATCTTCTCTTGCAGCCCTTTCATTAAGGACACAACCAGACAACGTGCCATCAGGAAATGCTATAAGTTCACAATGGTTGGTAGAATTTTTCTTCTTAAAGTATTATCCAGCTACTGATCCATACAAATACCTAAAACATAGATGTATTTTACTGAACATCAAGTTTCAATACTGACACTGTAACCAACTGTAAGTCTACTTCTCAAAGCATTTGTTAAAAACTTGTAACACCATGTATATTTCATTATTTTTTAAAGTGTAAAAATCTGTTTTATAATTTCTTTCATATGTATATTTCACAGGAAAAAATTTAAAATAATTTTAAAAGAAAATACGATCCCTATTTGAAATAGCTGTGACAGATGATGGTATATCTTAGAAGCATTCAGAGCTTGAAACATACATAAGAATATTTGTACACTAAAAATATTTTATAAGCTCTTTAGACACCACGCTGTGGAATCAGAGACCGTTTACTCTTACATTTTAGTTTTTACCCCTAAGTATCAAAATTAGTTATGATTTATTTATATTCCACTTCAATCCCTCCAAAAATTTGGACTCAAGTTCCTTAAATCATAATTTCACAATCTACTTTAAAAGAATTTCTAAAAATTCCAAATAGTTTTCATAAGCAGCTCAATAAGGATTAATCTTTTTTTTTTTAAAGGTATTTGTTACCTGGGAATGTAATGCAATCTTGTCTCTTTGATATTGGCCACCAAAAAGAAGTACACTTTTTCAGAAACAATAGATTTTCAATCATTCTGTACTGATGCTTCATCGATTAAAGGAAGCCCAAATGGACATGAACTGCAGTCTTTTTGGAACACTTCTAAGAGCATGCAGGATGTCCCACAGCTCAAGCTGTAGACTAGGAACTAGGAAGGTAGGTGTGCAGTTCTGTATATGACAGCAGCACTCCGCTCAGTTTTGAGAGCAACATTCACTTTCTCTCTCTCTCCTAGAAACAGGAGTAGGTGTGTTTAAAAGCAGTCTGAATTCAGACTGTCCTGTATGACTGCCATTTCATCGAGGTGACTGGAGGACTGGAGCTTGGGTTCTGCTCCTAAGCTTCGGAAGGAGTGCCCCTAAAGTGTCTTAAGTAAAATCCAACTCAATTTTAAAACACAGTTAAGGAAAACACTGGATCAAAATGGAATGTGCCCCTCCTACACCACACACACACACACACACACACACACACACACACACACACACACACACACACACACACGTGTTTCTTTTCAGATACCAGTAAATAACAACACAATGATTAAAAGGCATAATTACTTTCCCCGAGAACCATCTGTTAAAAACAGGCAGGGGAACTCTGGTTTTCAGAAAGTATAATTTAGAATCCCCAAACATTTATCTGAACTTACTGTTTCTAAGATAACTGAGGTAACTTCCCTGTTGTCAAATAAGAAATTCATTGTTATGCAATATTATTTAAGTTGGTGATATTTTTATTATTATTGATCGTGAGACTTTTCCATTTTCATATGAAATGCTGATATTCATGAAGGTAGGGAGGCAAACTTGTAACTTCTCTAAGTTTTTTGTTTCTTTTGGGGGGCTACGAGAGAGGGGCTGTTTGCTTTGGTTTTTGAGGTAGGGTCTCCTGCAGCCCCGGCAGATTTCTCATAACTATGTTGGTGAGGTTGGCCCTGAACTCCTGATCTTCCTGGGTCCTCCTGTTTGGGAGAGTTGGGATTACAGTTCTTGTCACCACACCCGGCTAATTAGGGAACTTTATAAAGATACGTTATTGCTATTCTTAAATAAATTTTACCTCAAAAGCCAAGTGATTTTCTGGTCTTGCATAGTAATCATGCAGATTATCTTTACCAATAACATATATATTAGCCTCAGTTATATATCAGTTACATTTTATTTCCTCACCTTCAAACACAACTTTGTCAGCAGACATCCTTGGCATCATCAACATTATAATTAATTCTTCCAGTTAGCAATGAATTTATCTTTTATTTTTAAAATTGATTTTAAAAATCACAATAGCCGTGGAGGCTGCTGTTTTCTACAAATTACATGTACGGGGGGGGTAGTGATTTTATTTTAAAACAAAAACTTGGTGTTTTGATTTGGTTCAGTTTTGGTCTCTGGACTATAGCACCCGTGATTCTGCTGACACTCATTAAGTCTTTTCACCTGTTTTATTCGCGCAATCGGATTCCCCCGGTTTGCTTTAAGGATTTTCTCCAAACAGACAGACAAACAGACAAACAAACACAGCACACATTCACAATTTAGAAAACCCACGTTCTTCACTAACCCTCCTCGGTACCAGCACCAAAGCCTGAAAAGCGCCCCAAAGAGCCCTGTCTCATTCCAGGGGATCACTGAGCTTCAACAGATTAACGCAGTGCTCCGGAGCCGGTTTTGGGCCTAGAAGGCCTCTAAGCTGGCCCCGCTCACCCGCAGCCCCGCTCGCCCCGCAGTCCCGCTCGCCTGCGGCCCTGCACCTTGGCCGTCCTGGGGCAGGCCTTTCGGTCCGGCAGAGCGAGCGGGCGGACGCCGGCTGCGAACCGAACGCGCCTGGACATTTCATCGAGCTCCTCAGACGTCCTCCTGCTGCCCGGTTCTCAGGCCGCTCGGGTCGCGCTCGTGTCGCCAGGCTCCAGCCCCAGCCCCACTTCGGGCTCCCCGAAAGGGGGTGACTCGAGGACGCTTCCCAAACTGCGCCTGCGAACAGGTGGCCGCCGGCCCGAGGGTCCGCGCGCGTCCCCTCCGCCCAGGGCCGTGCACCGGCGCGCGATCCGGGCCTCCACACCCCGGTCCCCACCCTCGACCCCCACCCCGGGCCACCTTGGCCGCCCTCCCCCGCCAGCCGCTCCCCCGCCACGGGCTCCAGCCCCAGGCCCAGGGAGAAGCACGTGCCCGCTGCTCCGCGAAGCCTCGAGCTGCAGGCGGGAACCGGGCCGCGCGCCCGAACTCTCGGGAGCCCGGTCCTCAGGCGCCACCGACGCCCTCACCCCGATCGGCCCTCGGAGGAAAGTTCGCGAAGCACCCAGACCCGTCCGGCCGACTGAGCACTGACCCGAGGCCCGCGGGGGTCTAGTACCTTGCTCCGGAGGCCACGCTAGGCCGGGTCTCCTGGTTCTGTTCCCCCTGGGGCCTCTGGAGCGGCGGCTGTGCGGTCCCGAGCCGCCTGGGGCGGGACCTGTGCGATGACCAGGTCGCATCCCGGCCCCCAGCCTGGACCTCGGACCCCGCTTCCCGCGAACTCGCGGGGCCCGGCAGCCAGGGGCCTGAGCACACAAGGCGGGGCGGAGCGGGCGCTCGGGGCCGGTGTCCGCGAGCGGTCCTGGCGGGGGCAGCTCGTCCTAGAGGGGTCTCGCGGGCGCAGGCTCTCCCTCCGCCCTGGGATGATGCTCTGTTGGGAAGACTGGGCCGGAGCCCAGGCTGGACAGGCTGGGGAAGGCTTTCCTACAGCCAAGGCTTGCAGGCCTGTCACCTTGCTGGCGCGACCCCACGCCTGGAGTCTCACGAAATAGCAGGAATAGGGGGTGCGGCTGACTCCGCAGGCAACTTTTCGTTGTCTCCTTATTTCCTCCCGCCAGTGGGCACGGCTTCTTGGCCTCACGCTCGGGAACTGTCAGGTAGAACAGGCTGGACAGTTGTGGGCCCTGGGTTTCCTTGGGCAGCTGACATTATTACTAATTTCCCTCCCGGTTTAGGCTCCCAAACCTTGGCCGGGAGGCTGGGCTGGGAAGGCTGGGAACACTGACAAGCCCTTGTCTGCGCTAGTCCGAAAGCGAACTGCCCTCCACTTAAGGTTTCTTCCTCCTCTGAGGAAGTGAAACTCGTATGATCAATTTGTGTTTGTTTTAAAGAACCCTTAGGAAAGATAGTTTGGTGATTTGACAACTTCTGGTGCGAACTAATGGTTTAGAAAGACTCCTTAGCACGTGGTTGGACTCTAGGATCCCACCGTCACCGTGAAGTCACCCGGGACAGCTCAGCCAAAAGGACGCTTCTCTGCTGCCAACGTGCAGGACACAGATTTTTTTTTTTTCGTTTTGTTTTCCTTTTTGGCTCAGCTCAGAGAGCATTACAGCGGTATCCTTTCCCGCCTCCCGACCCTCTTCCCCTCCCCCTCCCCCGTTCTTTCTGGTGCAGGCAATTAGGGTGAAGAAATCAGTGCCAGCCTCCTGCCTCTGAAGAGAAAGGAGCTGTTTCTGGAATTGAGTCCTGACACCTGTGTCTGTCCTGGATGGCAAGGAGGTGTGGGGTCAAAACCTCGGAGAGGGAGAGGCTGGGCTCTTGCGGAGAGGGGGGAGGGCGAGGGTGGGGGGAGAACACGCCCTAAAAGAACATTTTGGGGGACTCCTCTTGCCATGACTTCCCGCCTTATTCTTCAGCCTCCAGCTTCGCGCAGGTCATTAACACGCGGGTTATTAAGACAGTTTTCCTTCTTTTTAATCCCCTGAGACCGAGACCCGAAGCTGGAATTAGAAGAGCAACGCTGACAAAGCCATTCATTAATTTGCTTTTATTTTCGGGAAATAATGTAGATAAAGAGGAAGAGGAGACGGACTGCCTTACATCTTAACAAGTAATTTGTGATCTTCACATCGGACAAATCAAATTTACAAATTACTTTCCCACCTACGGGACCAAGCGGCCAAAACCAAAACTGATAGACACACAGGTGCTCTCCGCAGATTTCGGAGAGGGAAGGGTCACTAAAAACTCACTAAACAGACAGGGGTGTTTTAAAGAGAGAGACACCCACAGAGGGAACTGGACCTGGGACTCGGGGCTTCACAATGTTGTAATTTCACCTCTTTTGTTTGTTTCTAAGCCGAAACTTTGATGCTCTGCTTAGAGCGGTGAAGAACTCAGTCCTACGCCTGGCCCAGCCTAGCCCCAACCCTGTACCCCGACTTAGCTGTTTCCTTCACTTCTGGTCCTCCAGCGCCCAGCTTCCAGGAACCAAGCGGGTTTCTTTAATAAATACACAAAGGGAGATGTGAAGAGGGGCTTGTGACAACTGAAAAATAAGAACCGCCATCGTTTGAGAAAGAGGAATGGGCACAAAGGGGAAATATTTTTTTGCTTTTGTTATATATATATGTGTGTATATATATATGTGATGTATATATTTTTTAAAGTTCTGTTTCCTGGACGCTAAAACAAGAGAGGTGCTCAGTTCAACCAACAGCAACTAAAAAGCTTAAGTGGTCCCTGGAACGGACCCGACTATGTACAGCATTCCCGCCGAGGCGGAAGCTTGAATCAGTCCAGCGCAGGGCAGGGAAGGAGGCTGGGGCACCCTCCTCCCGAAGGCCTGGCTCAGCGCTCACCTCTGGGGAGGTGGACATGCTGGACGCTCTGGCCTGCAGATGGGGAGCTGGATCAAGGGCAGCTGAAGGGAGACAGTCTGCTGGGAGAGACAGTGGTGGGTTTGATTTGGAGGAGTGTGTATGGGCGCACTCCAAACGGTAGATAATACGCCAGTTAGTGACTTCAGTGTCCAGAAAGAATAAATAAAACTGTTGAGCTCAAAACAGAGAGGGTCAGAGCAAGGAGCCTCAGAAGGCTCCAGGTGCAGAAAAGCTGTCCAGAAAGACTTGAAGGGGTGACGCACGAGTTGAGCGGGAGAGCACACTGCCATCCCATGAAGAAACTGAGGGCCAAGGTGAGGCACCGGGCCCCACCTCCAAGGGGGAGAGGGGTCTATACCCCCAACCCAAGCAAATGGCACAAAGATGGGAGCAGCAGTGCAGGCAATGGACATCTTGGGGGGCGTGAAAATTCAGTTTTGGAAAAGCCAAGGCAAAGGCGAGCGGTGCAGCAGCAGCAACAGGATGGGGACCACGGAGGGCGCAGGTAGTTGCGTTTCTTCTCCACTTCCTCTCACTCCTGGGCTCACAAGACCTGGAACCGCCACGAGGCTTGGTCCTTATAGTCCAGACAGTCGGGAGAGTTGAAGTTGAGTTTCCAGGCAGAGGAAGCAGCCGCAGGCTCCTTGTAATCCAAGCAGTCGGCAGAGTTGAAGGCGAGCCCAGAGCCTCCATAACCTTGGTGGTGGTGGTGGTGGTGATGATGGTGGTGGTGACCTGAAGATTGACTCAGTGGGTGGTGTGCGTGCGGGTGGTGGTGGTGGTGACCAGCCATGGAGGAGGGTGCCATGGGGCTCAGCTGGTGCGGGTGGTGATGAGAATGCATGGGCGCTAGGTAGGAGCTGCAGTCTACACCGCCAAAGTAAGATGAGGAGGGTGCAGGGTAGCCCTGGCCGTAGCTTCCACCCTGGCCATAGGACATGGGGTAGGAGGCCGCAGCAGTGGCAGCACCTGCGGCTACCGAGCGCTGCATACACGAGGCGTTGCTTGGCGCGCCCAGTGGCTCTGGCACGGACACGGATGCCGGCGCTGAGCCTGGCGAGATGGAGGCCGGGCTCCAGATGGACGAAGCGGTAGGCGTACTCAGAGAGGACACGGCTGCCACCGGGTTCCCACCCAGGCCCGCGGCCGCAGCAGCCGCCGGATTGGCCGAGGCACTGGACACTGAACTAGACGAGGAGGCAGAGCTAGACACCGCAGGCGGCGTGAACTGGCCGCTGCTCTCCGAGCCCGAGCTCTCCCGCACTGGAGACGACTTCTTCTTGACCGGCCGGCTTTTCGTTCCGTTCCCGCTCTGTTGCTGTTGGCGGCACTTGGCGCGGCGGTTCTTGAACCAAACCTGCAGTGAGCAGGGTGTAGGAGAGGGGGATCAGGGGGCTGGCTAGTGGAGCTCACAGCTCCTCCGCCCCTTGGACTCACACCCCGCCCAGGATCTCGGGGACCTCTCAATCCCAGCCTCTACCCCTCCCAGTCTCGGGCCCTGCCAGACCCTGTCCCCTCCCCCGCACGTGCTAGGTACCCAGCTCTGGCTCCCTCCCCCATCCTTCTGCGCAAAGCCCCCAGTCAGCCTCCTCCAGGAGGGATGCGCACCTCCCCAAGCCCAGCGCAACTCTGCCCGAGGGCGGAACGTTTGCGTCTGTCCAGCCAGAAGTTCAGCCATCTCTAAGCTGTTGCGGTTGGCTGCTTCCCCGCAGCCCCGTTTTAGTTTGGAGGCCCTGTTTTCCATGAACAGAGCTCAGGAAACAGCGGAGAGGTACAGAACATCGGAGTGTAGGGCAGTCACCAAGTCTGGGGCCCGAGGGGGTTCACCGAATCGGCTCCTGGAGACTGGAGTTGGGCAGGGCAAATATTTGGGTGGGAACAGAAGCAAGGCTGGAGGCTGAACGGAAGCAGTACTGGGGCTTCTCGTGAAGGAAGCCTGGGTGAGATTTCCTTGGGCCTTTTGGCTCCAGGTGGGGTACCAAATGGAACGGTAAGTCATAAATTCTCACTCCTTTTGGAGGGAGCCAGACACAGGGCATTGCATTCCCAGTCCCTTCTCAAGCCTTCGGGGAAAGAAGTCGAGACAAAAGACCCTCGGGGAAGACTTAGACTAACTCAGAACTCTGTTTTCCAAACAGTTTCGTCTTAGAAACGGTAAAGCCAGCATCTGGATTTTGCACTCGGTATCCACTGGGCTGGAGAAAACCCCTAACCAGACCGACTCCACCCGCAGAGTACACGCTGAGGCAGAGGCAGATAGCGCTAGGCTGCCGCCAAGTTCCATCTTGCACTTTTAGAATCCCCAGGACGCAGGGCAAGGGTACGGAAGACAAGAGCGGAAGCAGAGCTAAGGCTCAGTAGGAAACTGCCAAGTTCTGGAGTAGCAAGAACGAGAGGCCATTATCTAACCTTCTGAGAAAGTTACATCCGGGGAACAGGGCTGGCTTCCCCAAAATCTAAAGAAAACTTCCAACATTGAAAGCGCCCTGAGGACAAGGGCTTCAAGCCATTACTTTATACTGTTACCCCTTTTAGCTGAATGAAGCTCAGCGCTAGGGGGAGTTGGAGAGGGGCTGTCCAGCCCGTGAAGGGGCCTCAACACCACACCGCCCAGGCCAGATCCCCGACCGAGCCCCTACCCTAACCCTGGAGCCCCAGGATCGCGCACCTGGACTCTGGACTCAGGCAGGTTGATCTTGAGCGCCACCTCCTCCCGCATGAAGATGTCTGGGTAGCGAGTCTTGGCGAAAAGCGCCTCCAGCACGTCCAGTTGTGAGCGCGTGAAGGTGGTGCGTTCCCGTCGCTGCTTCCGCGGAGTGGCTGCGGGGACATGCAAGGGTGCCTGGAGTCAGTAGTGACCCACGAGGACTGGCACTAGAGGCCACATGCAGGTCCTCTGGTAGGTCCAGAACCCCGCCACGGAAAGGAAAGGCCGACCTCTCGCAAACGCAAACTTCCCTGGCCACAGGTGGGACAAAGTGAGTGTGTATTCTCCTGGAGGCTCCAGTCTGAAACATCAGGGCCTGCGCCCTCCGCGCCTCTCAGATTAAAAACAAAACCATCCTTTCCTCTTCTCCCCAAGCCCACACACTTCTGGCTGAGGGATAGGAAGTAGAACAGAGGTAGGCAGAAGCAGGGACCTGGGGACACTTTCCTAGAGAATAAATTCAAGCACAGAGGTAGTATGTAGAAAAGAAACTCGGGGTTCAGCAGGAGTTGTCCACCACCGCGGGAGAGTTGGGTTAGGTCGCTTGTCTCTAGGGCGCTTTGACGGGAGAGAGAGAAGGAGAACTCTGCTTCTCAAGGAAGGCAGCTAGACGGAAGGGAAATCTGGCTATTTATGTTAGGGCCTAGCGAATTCAGATTCCTCATGAAATATCGGGGCGAGAGGGGTTTTATAAAAAAAAAAAAAAGAAGAAGAAAGAAAGAAAAAAGCAACCGGAGGGAAGGCAATAAATCGGTGGACAACAAACATGCTCTCTCTAGCAGGTGGGAGCACATAGGAACCAGGCTGCAGGCATCACAAGCTCAAAAGTTGTAGGCTGCTCTTTCTAAGCTGCCTGACCAGACCTTGACTCAAACCTGTAGCAGAGCTAGGCAACAGGCAGAAAGGTAATCGGCTCCCTGGGCCTGCGTGGGTACAGTGTGGTCTCAAAAGTTAAAGGCTGGAATCCCCCAATATTTGCAGAGGCTCAGGGGTAGAGACAAAGGGCCATTGCTCACCGGGATAGCCCACAGAGGGGTGCAGGAGATCCATGGCAGGGCCAGCTAGGCCCAGCCCGTTCATGCCGTATGGGGGTTGTTTGAGGTAAGACATCATGCTAACAGCCGGGTGGAGGCGCCCCGACGGATCCAGGGGGCCTGAGGCCAGGAGCAGTTCAGGGCTCCCACTTCGAAGTCCTTCAGGCTGTTGCTTCTGGGGGCCTGGCCTAAGGAGACAGGAGACACAGGGAAACCATCACCCAGTAGTCACTTCGGCTTTCAGTTCCTATAATCCTTGAATGGGGAGGGGGCGCAGGCTAGGAACGTCATTCACTGGGCAGGCAACCCAAGAAATTTCTCCTCCAAGCTCAGCAAGCACACAGCTTCTCAGAAAAGAAAACTTTCCCTTCATCGTCCCTTCCTCTTTTATGACTTGACAACTATCAACAGCGTGATGATCAGGCCAAGGAGGTGAGAGCTGGGACCGGGGAGGGTGCAAAATCCCAAGTGTAGTCAAATTTTTTCTGAGTGCGGCGGAAGCAATTTGCTCAAGCAAATGTTCAATCGGCGCCGGGAGGACCGGCCGTACAGGGCGTACAGGCCGTACAGGGCGTACGGGGTTATTTCCTTCAAGTTTCAAATGGTTTTTGACAAACCCGCTGGCACTACAGAGGCCCAAGGTTAGTCCACCTTGGATCGCCATGCGACTGCACACTTTGGACACATCATTCCCACAGAGATCTTCAGGGCTGCCTCCTCCCCCAGAGCCCGCAATCACCAGTCTAAGCTGACCTCTCAGGGCCCCTGACTCTCGGAGGTGGCTGGCCCGGAATCCCACCGCACCTCCAGGGCAGATGCTGCCCAGGCCTGGGTGAGGTGGCAAGAAGACACCAAAGGCCCCACAGTAGAAGTGACAATTTCTAGACGCCGCCCAAGGTCAGGGGTGCTTCAGAAGCGGTCAACCTCCCTCCTAAGCCCGCGCAGGCCCGGCCTGCTTTCGACCAAGTCCCGGTGAGCTTCCCAGCCCCACCAGGGGTCTGATAAAGGATGACCAACCCAGCGGCCCAAAGCGTGCTGGGATTTCAGGAGCCAGAGCACCCCGGGTCGGGTCGCGTGGGCTCCTCGCAGTCCTCTACGAACCCGGTGGAGAGCAGAGAACTAGGCCTCAAGTTAGAAAGCTCACTCATACCCGAGTTGGGAGCGTGAGGCTCGGCCGCAGACGCTGCGAGCCCCTGGCACTCTTCTCCAGCAGAAGAAGAGGTTGATGGGGGGTAGGGCTGGGACCCTAGAGGGGCTTCTAGTTACGCCCCGCTTTGCCAGGAACCCAGGGAAAAAGGAGGCAGGACTTAAGCAGCTTTGCCATCCCAACTCTAACTCCTGCTTCGGTCCTCGGGGACCCGCGGCCTGGACTAAGGGAGGCCAGCTGGCACAGAAGGCGGAGGGGACCACAAGGGAAATTGAGTACTTGAGCCGGAGGGCCACAGGCCATCAGCCCAAAAACATCAGCGAAAGCGCGGCGTGAGTTTTCGAATACTTTCATCTAACTTAGCACCCCAGTTCCGCAGCTTCGGAGGAGGCGGGGGGGAGGGGGCGCCCGGCTCTGGAGCGGCCTAGGGTCCTAGGTGCAGCCAAGGGGTGCCCGGCCTCTCATCCCCAAACAGCCCCGCCCACCTGCCGGGGACCTGGGTAGCGGGGGGTCGATTCGGAGAAGGAAAGGCGAAGGGAGCCACCACCGTCCCGGGGTGGCGTGCGGCCCCCTCCTTACCTGCCCTCCGCTGCCGGGGTTGCTCACCATCTACCTCGCGCCCTCAGCAAGACCCTCCGGGCAGCCAACCTGCAAACACAGAGCCGCACAGGTATTACCCCGGTGGCGGGTCTGGGACCCCCGGGTTTCTTCTTTCCCCAACTTCCCTCTTCCCGTCTCCTGCTTTTTCCAGGAGCTTTTGTGCGTGTTCCTCCAGGTTTCACTTTATTGCACAAATACTTTGTTTGCAAAGTCCCACATGCTTTTCCTCCCCAAAACCTGGCCTCAACCGGGACTGGGGGGGGGGTTGTCGAGGGACAGAGTTCGGAGGTGGCTGGCTGTGGCCGCTGCACTCCCGGTGCAACATGGAGGCGGTAGGGACTGAAGAAATCCTGCACAGTCACTTGGCAAACTAAATAAATCAAGCAATTTACCTTGTCGGAGTGGCTTGTCTTGCTCGGTTGTTTAGGTGATTGGAAATGTAGCCTGATGAAGATTGATCACCTTTCTACTGCCCTCCCCGGGTATGTGAACGCGAGGCGAGTGCGTAACGGGGCTAGGCCGCCAATAGGGGGCCTAGAGCGGGCTGAGTGACAGGGAGTTGGGCAATGGCAGCGCGAGCCGGGGTTACCTCCGCGCGCCCCCGCCCTCCCCCGCCCCCATCCCCCGCCCTCCCCGCGCGCCAGCCCCGCCCCGGTCGCGCGCTAACTCTGGGGCTCGGGTGGCAAATTCCGCTCAGAGCGAGTCGAGGAGGGCGAAGGCAGCGCTGGAGTCGCGGGAGCAGAGGGGGCCCCGGGTCCCGAGGCACGCCTGGGGGCCCCCGCCCTCCTCTCGCCCTGGCCGCGCTAGGAAGGAGTGGCAGAAAGGTGCTGGATAACCGGTTCTTTCTGGCGCGCGCGCCGCCGAGCTTCGCAGCCCGGGTGTGGGCGCGAGGCTTCCCGGGCGGCGGACTTGAGGCTCTCCGGCCCCTGGCTCTCTTTGGAGCGCCCTGGGCCCCGGAGCTTCTTCTTTCCGCGCCTCCCACCTGCGGACGGCTCGTGCGGGAGCGGGCAGCTGAGCCGAGTTGGTAGGGGTGCAGTTCAGGGCACCCCGGGACTCCCGCGCCCTGGGAGAGACCGCAGGGGAGGCGCCGCCACTTACCAGCTGCTCCGCTTCTCCGGGGACTCCCGGTCCCCTCCAAAGGTGTTCGCAATTCCTAAAAGCTTCTTCGGAACCGTTGGAAGTCAGACCCACTCCCCACCCAACCCCCCACATTTTACTTCTTAGGCGTGAGGTTTTGATAGAAAACTTTCTTTTTCACACCCGGTCTGTCCTTCCGCGTCTCCACCTAACCAGGGACAGTCTGGTGGAAAGTGTGGCCACAGACCCCGACCCCTCACTTCATTTTCTACATATTACGGGAGGAGCCTCTTGGAAACCATTTCCCCGGATTGTTCGTACAGGAAGACCCCAGTTCCCCGCCGAATAAACTTGCTAAGGACGTCTACCTGTGTGGACTTTCCAAAGCGAGAGAGAGAGAAAGAGAGAGAGAGAGAGAGAAAAAAAAATGTTTTCGACCCAACCACAAGCAAGGCAATTCTTTTAAATGGATGTCCTGCTGAACACAAGGGGCCATATTTGTGCCCTTTCTTAGTATCTTCTCCCAATCTCACCCCAACAGGCGGGTAAAAAGTTTGAGCCAGAGTACGTGCGTGAGTGAGTTCGGGAGCCTCCGAGAGCACTGTAGATGGGAGCACCTCGATGTCGAGGCCGTGCCGTCCGCTCCGATCACTGACCGGGCACGGGGCGACCAGAAGGAAGGGGGAGCCCGCTGAGTGAAAAGGGGCCGCGACTGCCGCTCATCAAAGTGCTTCTCCCCTCCCCCCCAAGCGACACTTTTCTTTGGAGTCCGAATAAAATACGGTAACAGAATATGATGGAGGGCACACTGTTTCCTTAACTGCTTCTCAAAGGACCGAGAGATCTTCTTAGGACCTTTAATAAGGCTTTGGTCGGTTCTTTTGTTGATCTCTCAAAATCAACTCCTTCTAATTGAAGTTGGAGCTGAAAGCGAGCTAATGTTCAAAGAAAGTGGCCGCCAGACTAACGAAATTACATTTTTTTTGAACGATGAGGGAACATCTAATCAAAGGGGCAGGGAAGGAGGGGTGTGAGCGGGGGACCACGGAGGAGAAAAGGAGGTTTTACAAGATCCCTCTCTGGTTCACAAAAGTCAGCGACACGGGCGCTTCTCTCCAGAACAAAGACACCGCGGCCCATTCACAAAAGCGAGAGAAAGAGAAAGCAGAATAAAAGAACGCGAGGAAAGGGGGGAAATGAGAGGGAGAGAGATAAAACCTGCGGGCGGAAAAGAAGCAGCGCAGAGCAGAGCGCGGCCCGAGCAAGCACACACCTTAGGCTCCCGGGTCCCCACTAGGAGTAGCCCCAAAGGCGGACTGTCAGGCTGAGAGTAAACTGCTGAGGTTTAAAGAAACGAAATATACTCCTGCCCTGCCCCCAGTTCCGGGGACTGGCGCGGACTAGGGCGTTCTAGTTTGGCGGGCACGAAAATGTCGATGTCCTGGGGTGTGCACTGGCGGCATCCCTGTCCGGGCCTCCCGGCTGTGAGCCTGCGTTGGCCCTCTCAGGGCCCCGGGCTCACGCTCTGGCTGGATCTCTCCGGTACTCTGGCCTCCTCAGGGCGGGTTCGTTGGCAGTCGCGGAACCTCGCCTGGGTCAGGTTGACGAAGTGGGGCGGCTGTGCGCATTGGAATGTGCCAGTGCGGTCCCCAAGGCCCACCGCGCGGGAGCCGGTCGCTGTCGGTTCCTGATGCTGTCCCCCTTCATTCTCGGGCAAGTGGGAGGTATAGAGTGAGAAGGACACCCCCCCCCATGAGAGTATTTATCTAATCCCAAATTGCAGGCGAATTTCCTTAATGCTCATCCAGTAAAACCTTGGGATTAAGAAGAAAGGAGAGGCGGAGGGGGTGGGGGAGGAGAGACAGAGAGAGGGGGAGAGACGGAGAGACACAGAGAGAGACAGAGAGGAGGGGAGAAGAGAAGAGAAGGGAAGGGAAAAGAGGGAGAGTAAGACCAAGACCAAGATGAAAGTTTTTAGAATTCAGCACAGAGGACTGAGGCAGTCTTTGCTAGGCAAAAGTCCAGGTTGGAGACGTTGGTCTAGAAGCTTCGACGGTTCCCTCAAAGGGTAGTTGTGCAGCCAGGGCAAAGCAGGGACAGCGTTGGAGAAAGAGAGAAGCTGTCTCTGCTGGCCGTAAGGCCCACGAGCCAGGAGCGGGCCCCAAGCCTGGATGCACCAAATGACCTTGTGCCCACTGGAGAGTGGAGAGATTGTAGAAACACTTGGGGTAGGGAAGAGGCCTGGACGCCCGGCCAGGACAAAGTTCTGTACACGCTGGCCACAAGCGCTTGCAGCGCCGCGACCCCCGACTCATTGTCTCTTCACACTGAGGTTTTCAGGGTCTCCTCTGTCCGTGGGCGGGCTGGGTGCTAGCCTGCCTTAGGGAGCTCGCCACCGGACTCCCCGGCTGCGGCCCGATCCCGCGATCCCAATTCGTGCTCCGCCGCCGCTGAGGGGCGTTCGGGCGCTGTGGAGAAGGGAAACCCCGCGAGGCTGGGAACCAAGGAGGAGGGGGCCCCCAATCACTAGCAAATCTAGGACTAGGGGAGTTTTGTCACCTCGCAGATCTGGGGAGGCTTGGGGAAAGGAGATGCCCCCTGGAAAGGGAAGGTTTCTCGAATCCACCCTAAACGGAGCCCCAGGATGCTCCGGGCGGTGGATTTCCGAGTACCGGTTTACCTAGGTTGGATTCGGAATTGTGAATTTTCCCCACAGAGCAGCAAGTTGCTCTGCTTTCTCATTAAGAGGACAAAGACCCCATTTCAAGTAGTTCTAATAACTTTTCGCCAGAAAGAAAAAGAAAC
>JAQHUG010000378.1:947376-963744 GCA_028555095.1 Dicrostonyx torquatus | reverse complement strand
AGAGAGAGAGAGAGAGAGAGAGAGAGAGAGAGAGAGAGAGAGAGAGAGAGAGAGAGAGGCTAAAGTAAATGCCAGTGTTTCCCGTAAGTTTCAGGACTTGTTGACCGGGCTTTCTTTGTTCGGACACCCAGGGTAGAAGTGTGGAAGAGTCCATTTTTACCCAGCTCACCGATTGTTACATTTCTTTCTCTTCCATCTCCAAGGCATGTATCTGCACACCCCCTCCTCCCTTTCGTTTCAGCCCCTACAGACTTGCTGGTTAAGGTGGGACACAGTTCGACTCAGGACTCCAAAGCAATTAAAAGTAACACTGGAAAATCCATCATGATGCGCTGTGTTTTCCCAGGGCTGTGGAACCACACAAATGTGGCTCTTGCAGAGAGTCGAGCCTTTCCAAAGGACAGGCTAGTTTACACTCTGAGAATGGGACTAATGACTTTGCAATTTGCATTCTATGTGAGCTGAGTTCCCCTGGACCCGCGTCAGTTCCAAACACAGTCCACTGTCCTGTGCTGGATTCCACGTGGAGAATCTTACTGATACACAAACTTCCGTTAAGTTTTCAATGCAAGGAAAACAAATAGCAGGGTTTAAGGTAAGAAAGTTTCTGCTTTTATTGAAAATTTATGACTCAGTAATGTAATAAATAAACATAACCATTTTCACAAAACACAGTGCTATGCTAGAGATGTAATTGGAGATTTACTTGTAGTGCCAAGACAGACTTTCATCAATACAGAAATAAATATTAACAGCATTCTTGAGCCAATGTTGAGCCCCAACGGAAAGTAGGAACCAAGCAAGATGTAATAAATAATTATTCGGAGAAAAAGATGGCGCATTGTCAGATGATACAACTGTCTTTGTAAACTGCTCACTGCTATTGGGGCCATTCTCACAGTTCACCTTTCAAAGTACAGGGTTTATCTCAGGCTACCTTAAGGGGCCATCCTCTGAGGAGAGCAGAGAGGAACTTTATTATCGTTATGTGAGATGCAAACGGTTGCAGAAAACCCACACTGGCAAATGGAACACAGTTTCGCCAATATACAGAATATGATCTAACGATGAGATTCCGGTAACAGGGTTACATACGGCAGGATTGGGAAAAAATCATTCATGACATTTTCTTATTCCCCTTTGCCCCCCCCACCCACTGTCATTATGCTATTACCAACAATACTACAACAAATGTGTTTCAAATGTTCATCCCATCCCAAACAGAAGGGAAGCGATGAGGGAAGCCTTCCCCCTTTTTGGACAGTTTCTCCAGCATCTCCATCACTGGTCATTCGCAAGGTGTCTGTGCAAATCTACTTCACAAGGTTGCAAAAATGATTTCATGAAACTCACAAAGAATCCTTAAAGCTATCTGGAGTTTTGTATACATATTATCTGGAGAGGAGGAAAAAGGGGTGATGGTCCAGAAGTACAATCCAGTCAAACAAAATGTTAAAAAGTTTTAAGTCGACCAGTCTGTCCCTGGCCTGGAGACCTAAGGCTAAGCTGCTGTGAGAGACCTGGTCTGCAGGCTACTGAAGAGCACACTTCTCCTCCTTTTTGGCCATCTTGCCTTTGTTTTGTTCCAGAGTTCGCTCCAAATGCTCATCTTCTTCTTCCGCCCTGGATGTTAGACAGACAGGAAAGACAGAATTATATCTCCTCAAGGGGAGAGTAGCCCGCTCAGCACGCAAGCTATCCCGACTCCCGGCGGCAATGTCCACTCAGATCCCAGAAATGAACTGACTTTCTATAAACTTCTTGTTCCCTTGGCGGGTGGCTTCCCCTAGACCACACCCCACAGCCCCAACTCACTGCTTCTCCTGGGCGTCCAGGTCCCTGACAAGGGCGTCGCGTTTGTCCACCAGGGCCACTAGCTCCTCCAGCAAGAGCTGTTCCCGTCGCTTCTGGGCCTCGGTCTTCTGCCAGTCTGCAGGGGGCGGGAGGCCAGTTACCACCCGCAGGGGCACAGAGCACTCGGAACCTGCCCTCCCCTTCCCGCCTAATCCAGTTTCCAAAAATCTCAGCAAACCGCGTTAACTTGGCCAATAGTAAGTGTTTGCTGGGGGAGTTTGGCCAAGGTGGTCAGGGTTTCACGCCCCAAATCCTACTTTGTAAACACTTATTGAAGATTGGCTCGGCAGGTTAGGAGCCTGCTAGAAACCAGGTGTGAGTCGTTGGCCAGGCGGGAGGCAGGCACCTGAATTCAGGCGAAGTGGGGGAGGGGAGCTGGAGTCCAGAAGAGGTTGGCCCAGGGCTTGGGGCAGGGGGAGTGGGTAAACGAGGAGGCGGGGAAGCAGAGAGGGGCGATAAAATCCTTCTGAAAGGGCTGGAGAATCTGCCTGAGAACCTACTCTCCTCCCCACCCCCACTCTCACCCCAAACAGCCCATTCTTCGCTAATTTCCTCCCGCTCTATTTTAGCAGTTGGATGTATCTCACACTGGGCGCCATATGCTTCACAATAACTTTAAAAGTAGTGAATCGGCTAATTAGCATTTTTCTTTGAAGTAAAAAAATAAATTTGCTCTGCAGTATTACACTGCAGCTCTCGATCGCATCCCAGCCAGTTTTCTCTTGGAGACATTTGCTGGGTGGTTTCAAATCGAAGCACTTTTGTTGCAAAGGGAAAAAATTACATATCTCTTTTTTGAAACTCCATGTTAAAGGTCGGAAAATGCGCTGGGCAGTGCTTTTTCTATGGGTGAGTGGCCATTTTTATGCCAGGTTTAGTACTCGGTGATATACATAACCTAACCTTTCAGCTTTGATAATTTCCTTAAGATGAGCAGCAGTTTCATTTGATAAAAACAGGACCACAATCTAACATTTAAAACACTTTTGAAACCAAAGCCAACTGCTCTCTGGCCAGACTGTAAGGGCTTGTAGCTGTCAATCAAGCCCCAGTCTACCCCGCCTCCCTCATTAGGAAGGTAAACAATGAAAAGAAGAAGTAGATGAGGAGGAGATAGCAGAACAAATGAGGACCTGGAGGGAAACAGGACACCAGCTTTGGGGAGGGGGAGGAGGCACCCTGGCCACCGACTCTTACAGCCCCCTCCCCCAGCAAACACACTTTCCAAAAACCAGAGAAGTGCAATCCTTCGGGGCTCTCTCTCCTCTCTCCACTTCCCTGGGCAATCACGTTAGAACTCACATGGCTGGTGCTTATTCAGATAAACCTAACAATGCTTATGCTGGTTACCATGTGAGTCTTCACAAACCACCCAAGAATGTGCTGGTTCAAATCCCTCCCCCCTCTTCAAAGCAAAATTTATTCAAGACAGCAAACTGCTCAGCAGCTTTAGGAAAGCAAATGGTGCCACAGCGAATGCTATCTTGTATTTACAAATTAAAAATTAGATGCATCATCGTGCAATAAAGGTTAGCAAAGCTGGGAAAAGCTAGTTCACTCAATTTTTATCACTGTTCATTCCATAAGCTCAAACACAAGATAATATACCAAACACACCATGCTAATTATCCACATTCCACACAAAACATCACAAATAGAAATACATTCAAAGACTGATTATGATTATGCTCTCATCTAAAGAGGAGGACTCTTAAGAAAAGCTGTGTCTGGATTTTAACAATAAACGAAGTGCAGAGCAGGCAAATCTACTATAGTTTTCCTCTGGACCACGTAAGGAAGGACACAGGAATGCCAGAACTGCCTCTCCCTCCTCTTGTTCCGAAGCTGCTCCTACTCTCTAGAGCAAGTGAGCTAACAACAGCCTCTGCGACCAGAAGGTCCTGAAGACAGTCCATTTTAGTCTGGTTTTATGTAACTGTAGTTCTTGAAATATTAATCCGGAAAAGATCCTGAAATTAGGACTAAATTTTATTTATTAAATTAGTTTTAATGAATAGGAAATTCTGATTGCAGGTGTAAGATCCATACCTCTTTGCTTTAAAATATTTTGATAAATTTACAACCAGGAAGCACATTTTATTCACACACAAAAATGTGAGTTAAAAATTTCAACTTAAACCAAGAAAATGATTCAACAACAAATACATAATTCTTACTAAATTACACCTCTGAACTTGACTACTTAAAAATGATTTGATTATTTTAAATGCCAGGATTTCATTGATAGTGGAAAATTAACTTTTAACAATCTGAACAGATGAAAGTTGTATATTCTCTGAAATATTAAAGTTTTATCTCAGTGTTTTTCCTAACTCAATGAAAACATTTCCATCATTGGAAGCACATTTAAAATTAGAAAATATTTAGGTAATTTTTAACAGTTGAAAGTCTAATTTATCTGATATTAGCATTTAAAATATTGTAGCATAAAAGTCAAAGTTTTTGTTGTTAACTGTTATTATGTGTTTAATATCTTAATGGTCAATTACAGAGCACATAGGTATAAAGGCAATACGTAGCCTTTATACTAACAAACCTATGTTCTCTTTTCTTCCCTACAGTAGGAATGATTTATATCATATATGCACATATACACTTACATAATAACATTTTCTTTATATATCTGAATGCCAATTGACAAATTAGTAAACTATTTTAATCATTAAAAAATTACATTCAAAATTGATCAAGATTAGCCAGTATGTGAAGCTTAAGTTTTAAAACCCCCTTTAAACATCACATGTAGTTTCTGAATGAAGAAGTGTGCACCTTCAGCCCCAGGCACAGCTAACTAGCCAGCTCCGCGACTTTAGCTTGGACAAACTACTGTGTGGGCTCTGATTGATTTCAAGATTCCAGCATGCTCTTGCTACAGAAGCCACAGCCGCTCACAACAAACAGATTAAGTTTGATGCTGCATTTGAGCCAAGGTGCTGAAGTGAAGAGATGCCGTTTATGCCCATCTCAATCGAGCTGCTTGTTAATTTGGGAAAAAAAAACAACCCTTCTTCATATATAGGGCAAATTATTCATGCCCCGATTCCACCTATTTGCTGAAGTTGATAATTACTATGGGGGAAGGGCAGAAGGAATACCTATAAACACTTTAACAGAAAGACCTAAGTTCTGGTAAAAATCTTCAGACTTGCCACTATAAATAAGCCTGGCACTTTGATGAAAATTAACACTAGTTTTGTAAAGAGCACATTGGGGGATTGCAGTCAAGTCTTATCTTTAGTTCCAGTCAACTAGCAATCCTGAAGGAGTCTGCCTCATCATCAGAACAGGCCATTGATAGGATTCTACTGCGGAGCCTAATCAATCCATGGAAGACTGTGGCTGTGCTGTGTAACAAAGCTCAGATAGATTTACAAATGGGGTTTTAGGGGATAAGCTCCTCCACAGGATTACATATTGATTTTAAATATAAAAAGCTTATCATATAAACCATAACTACAAAAATAGTGAACCTATGCATAAATCCCTTTAGAAGAGCACCCACTTCAAACTCTAAGCCAAGAACAAATCAAGATGTACAAATCCTAGAGAAGATCCATTTCTTGTGCAGAAAATGAACATGGCTCCTCTAAAAAGCCCACCCCAATATGTGCAGGAATGAATTTGTCTTTCCCGAGGGAGCATTAAATAATCTGGAGCAACAGCTACAAAAACTAGAAAAAGTATCTGAAAGATGTTTGTTAGCTTGAGGGGACCTTACAGTTGAGCTCAGTAGAGCAGCAACTCCAGGCTATGACCCCTCAGGAAGGAGGAAGGACAGGGTCAGAGTGATTATGGGTTCTCAGAAGAATGGATGGACTGATTATTACTAGTACTATTCTATTTTGCTCTCAGAGCACACTGTGAATGTTCAGTGTGCCATGGCTGTTACTATTCCCTGCTCCCTGCTGGTGCATGCCCTGAACACAAGAGTCACTTGGAAAGGTTCTGCTTAGAACTACAGCTCTAAAGAGAAGACGCTGAAAGAGGAGGAGTGAATTTGTAAATAAAGGAAAACAACATAGGACTACTGCCGTCTGCTCCCATGTTTTGCTCTGGGATCTGAAAAGGTGGCTGAAGCACACGTGTGTCCATGCTCAGGCTACTGAGATAGGCACCCCTAAGTGTCTCTACTTGTAATCAACAGGCTGTTCTTTTTCTCAAGACCCTCCCTTTTCCATTACCGGGCAGCTGACACAGAGATGCGAGGTACAGTCACATGCAGGAAAACACTATTTAAAATGCTCGTATGTTGAGAGGAAAGGATGGGGTGGAGAGTCAAAAGACTAATAGTTGCATTTAAAGTTTTTTAAAAAATGCTTTTACTGTTCCTCTATGTAAGAACCTCAGGCAGAAAACATGGGAGAGTCTAAGCCTATACATACAGATGGCCAACGAAACTGGGATATTCTCCATGTGTAAGGGTGTTATAAGATGCATATTTAGTAATAATACTGGTTTGGGGAATAAAAACAGTATTTCATCTCTGCCCTAAGAGCCAATTATACTGTATAAAGCTGTATTTTAGGGACAATTTATCTTCTATACAGAAGATGATGGGTATAAAAACAAATTAAGACTACTTTGCATTGAGTGTAATGTATAATGAATCTATAAAGAATATACTGTATAATGAGTTATATATTATATACAGATACATTATACATATATCCTACTTATATAGTAACTCCTGCATCTACTTTTCAACTATTTAGCTTTCTGGTCTCCTTTAGCACCACACTAGAAAAAGTTCATCTAAAGGAAAAATACCATTTGGTGTACTTGGGCATTTTATCTCAGTGGCAAATTTCACAAAAATTCTAAAATAATCTAAAAAATGTAATAGTGATGGTATTTGATATAGCTAGACATTTGAAAGAAATTAGCTAAGTGAAGCTTTTAAAAGCAAAGTAAATTGAGTTTTTAAGTGAAGATATACAAATGTTATCAGTGATATTATCAAATGAGATTATAGATATAAAAGTAATTAAAGTAAAGCTTCTATAACATACAAGGTCACTGATAAATAGGCCTTATTTTAGAATAATATATTTTAAAATATTTTAAGAATGTAAGTCTTCACTTGGCTTTCACTTAGAAACTTAAATTTCTAGTTTCTGAACTAATTAGAATTGACTTATGGATCAGGTACCTTATCAGGTGAGAACGGAATTACCACGGACAGTCAATGGGTTAAGAGGTCAATATAGAACAGGAAAATCAATTTGCATTGATTAGACAAAAGATCTATTTTACAGAGCCCAAAGGATTAGCTTTTAAGCAAAAATCTTTGAACTATAAGGCATTTTTAACTGAAACATATAAGAAGAGCATTATAAAACACTCCAGAACTTAAAAATGTATAGTAAATCCTAACCTGGGCTAGCTGATGCTCACTCGCACGTGACCTGCGCACAGGATTTCTACACCATTCATCTCAATGGCCAACAAAAAGGGTGCAAGCATTTAATTTTCTATTACATCAATCACTGCCTAAATATTTACTTAGCAGGAGTGAAATGTTAAGAAGCATAACAGGCCGGTTTACAACTGTAATCCCAGCACTTGGAGAGCTGAGGCAGGAGGACTTCCATGAGATGGGAACCAGCCTGGGCTGCATACTGAATTCTATGTCAGGCTGAAGGCCAAGCCAGGACAAAGAGTGAGATTCTGTTTAAAAAAACAGATAAATAAATAAATAAATAAACCCAAAAACCCAAAGCAAACAGACTAGAATACGAGTACCCTGATGAATCAGAACAACAAATCTTTACTAAAACTCCCATGGAAACAACTTTATAAATAAATAGGTGCTGAGAGGATCCAGACAGAAATTTTGTCTGACGATGGATGGAGATAGAGACAGAGACCCACATCGGGGTACTGGACTGCGCTCCCAAGGTCCAGTTGAAGGAGGGAGAAGATGAGCAAGGAAGTCAGGACCATGAGGGGTTGGTCCACTGAGACAGTGTGCCTGATCTAATGGGAGCTCACCAAATCTAGCTGAATTGGGACTGAATTATCATGGGATCAAACCAGACTCTCTGAATGTGGCTGACATGGGGGCTGACTGAGAAGCCAATAAGGGCACTGGGATTTGTCTCTACTGCATGTACTGGCTTTTTGGGATCCTGGTCTGTTTGGATGTGTACCTTCCTACGCCTGGATGGAGGGGGGAGGGCCTTGGACTTCTCACAGGGCAGGGCACCCTGCCCTCTCTTAGGACTAGAGGGGGAGGGGGAGGGAGAGAGGGGGGTAGGAGGGAAGTGGGAGGAGGGGAGGAAGTGGAAATTTTGGTTCCTAGTATTAATAAAGTAATAAAAAATAAAAAATTTAAAAAGTGCACATAAATAAAAAGAAGCTAAAATCAATTAGCCCACACATTTTAAATTTTATAGAAATTTATTTTTATGAACTCAAACTTAAATTCTGTTAAGAACAAACATAATGATTAGCAATTTAAATTAATTTTTTGTTTTTATTTTAAAAAAATATTGTTTTGTCTTCAAGGTATATGTGCAACTCCTGTAGGTACCTATTACCACTGCCCTAGTCAAAGCAGATGTGCACAGTACTCGTTAAATTCCACTGACAGCTGGTACCTCACAGCCCTCACCCAGCTCTTACCTTCAATGGCTAGCATGGCCCGCAGCTCCCGGTTCAGTAGCTCGTATCTTCGTTCTAAGTCATGTTCTTTTTCCCTAGGCAAGTTGTAAAAAGTTCATCAATATGCTAATTACTAAATCATTAAACACTTAAAAGAACCTTTAGTTTATATTGATTTTAGGAGTCATAACTGACTTTTCTGTTTAACTTTAAGCCACTCAAACAAATGATATACAGACTGAAACCCCTCCTCACTTGAAAGCTTACAGTGTTATTATTTTCTTCCTTCAGTCTGAATGACACAGAGGTATACTGCAAAGCAGTCCCACTCCTAAGTGCTGCTTGTTTTAAGGGTCAGGTATAAGGACCTATTGTAAAATATTCATAGCTCAGAATAAGTACTCTTTTATTGAAAATGTCACGTGAAAAGAAGAAACACTCCTGTACTACCAGAGAGAATACTGAATACATGGACAAAGTTTTCATGATACCCTCTTCCAGGCTCAGGCAAGGTAGAAGTTACAAAATAAGGGTTTTACATTCCAATAAAACCATGGTAAGCTGGTGCATAATACAGGCATCCTCTAGGAACACAGCTAGCTAATGAGTAGAAAGGAGTGAACACTAATTTCTACAATGAACTAGATGTTGAGACGCAGATGCATGCATTCAGCCTCGTCTCCACAGAACTTCAGCCACTACACTCATAACAAAGTCCCTGTTAGGTAACTGATTTCTTATCCCAAAGTCTATATTAACATCACCTATAGATAATGAATGTATTTTTTTTCCTTAAAAGAGAATTTTATTTTTTAACTTAGAATTCAGAAAACTTCAATTTTACTTTCCTTGAGGGTTCTCCTCTAGTCCCAAGTGAAAGCTAATCCTCTTCTGCACTAAGGATTTATTTCTTAAACATAACATCTGGGGGCTGGAAATGGCGCCGCAGGTAAAGGTCTTTGCCTTAGGCCTGACGACCCGAACTGGTTCCCCAGAACCCACAAAAAGTGAAGGAAGAAAGCTGACTCCACAAAGCTGTCCTCTGAACTCCACACTCGCACTATAGTTTGCACATTCATGTATGTATACACATGGACACATGTGTGTGCATGTAAAAATTTAAAACTAATTCACACACAAAATTGTTACTTATTCCTTGACTTTAGAAAACATGTTTTCCCCAGTGTCTTATCAGTCCACCTGCAAATTCTTACTTTTCAGATGAACATTTTATATGCTGGCTTTCTAAGGAAAGAAAAAAAGATTAAGCTCAGTAAATATTAACTCCCAGAGAAGGCACAGACAGAAAGGTTGAGATGGGCCAGTGTACGGCTGGGCACTCACAGCAGGGAGAGCTGGTTCATCCTCCTGATCAGGGCATTTTTCTTATTAACTAGCATGAACCACTCCTGCATCACAGCCTCCTCTTCTTCTGTGTTCCTCCCTACAGATGAGAAAGAGTAGTGTTATGTGACACCCAGAAGCTAAAGAACACTTCAGCACAACTTTTTAACTTAAAAACATCTTTCAGCAGCTCCAATGTTAGCAATAGTAGTTATATAACTATATAGTCTTTTTCTTCCAAGACTCAAGTCCAAGACCTGGAAGCAGAATCAGTATTTACACACTCGGCAGCCAACCCTCCAGAGCTGGTATTTGTGTAGAGTGCTCAGTCCCCTGAGCTCACCTGTGGATCACATTAACACTAAGTACGGTCAACAAAATGTGCCACCTTTTAAATCCTTCCCAGAGGTTCATTTGCTATTATGTTTCAATGAGAAACTTGGGGTGCTGACAGACATATGGTCACGAGTTTTTTCAAAGCTAAAAAATCATTACAAGAATTGTAAGATTACCAGGGAGAGCAGAGAAGCCCAGAGATGGCATGGAAGCCTCCTTTCTCATTTTCCTCCTGGAAAGAAAGATGCCATCTGTGTATAGCCTACCCTGAAACTGCTGACTCTAGCGAGATGCGCTACCTAGAGTTTATTACGTGCACTGTAAATACAAGACTGCAGGAAAGACCTACAGCTCCCGGTGGAAAAGAGAACTGTTACAATGAATCGAATATTGAAAAGCCTTTCACTGATGACACAGTCTGTTTAGACTGTGAAGCAACTCCAGTGCAGACAGTTTACATCCAGTCACACCCTCCAGTCGTCTGTCACTGCTCCCACAAAGGACTGTGACACAGCACAGGGCAGCCTTGACACTGACTATACACAGCAATGTGCAGGTCCCAAGGTCCCAAGTGTCCTCAAGGATAATACCTTTTTTTGGGGGGGCATATTTCCTTTTCTTTCCTTTTAAATTATATCAAGTCAAATTTGTAATCCTTTAACCTTTTCTCCCAACTTCTACCCATGGTTGTTTTGTTACTTTGCTAACCCATTATTTAATATGAACAGTTAAATTTCTGCATAACACTCTTAGGGTAAATTAAGGGACCTAATAAAGAGCTAAATATCCCTGCGGAGACTGTTCTGAAGACTGTTCCTTTTCAGTGTGATAGCACCCTTTAAAAATTGAGGACATTGAGTCTATTACAAATCTCCAACAACACAGAGTTATAACTATCTAAAGAAGCTCCTTTCTGCACCCACCCTCCTCATTTCAGAGCCCCTCCTCTCCAGAAGCAGTTACTGTCACAGACACACACTCTTCTGAACCACAGACTGCCATGGCCATCAGACACAAGCACAAACTTCTTTTACCTCACTGAAGTGATATTATATAATAACCTATTGTGTATTTTGTCATGTTGTCTAAATATTTACTTTATAAATTATGGAAATGCCATAATTAAACTATCTCCATATTAATACAAATTTAAAGAATGTTTTTTAAAATATTAACAGCAGATCCCTGTGCATAGGATCTTGCACCAGCTTCCGAGTATGCTGCCTGTTGTTAGGGAGAACAGTGAGGATGTCCACTATCACTACATCTTGTTAAAACTCAATGTGTGACGCCTACTTAAGATAGATTCTTTCAGAGTGTGAACAATAGTCTTTATTGTTTTACAGTATTTTTAATCTCTCCTTTAGGGTAGCTGGTTTTGTATTCACTTTGGACCATGTGATGTCTTGACACTGGTCATGTGATACAGGCTGCGATAGGCACAAATCCCTGGGTAGCAACAAAAGAAGAAAGAGTAAAAAGAAAAAGCTGAGAAAAAGCTTGCAGTTTGGAAAAGGGCCAACTGTTCCCAGTGAAAGCGTTTTGATCAGTGAAATGACACATGCGTGTAATATTAATAGGTGTAGATTTTATGATATCTCATTTTCTGATTAAAGACCCAATTCTTGTGTTCATAATTCAGGTGGCTTCTAAAGATACAGACAACATATGAAAACTTTGTTTTGAGTTTAACTTAACCTATAATTGAGGCTTTGAGGCCACGCTAGACACAGCCAGCCTTCTCTTACACTGGCACCATTTTCTTCAATGGAACACTGCTTCCTGAGTTTAACAATATCGATGTGGAACTGTGTTATTTTCTCTTTAACTCATGTCTGTATCTCCAGGTAAGAACCAAAGATATCCCCAGAATTCTTAGGAAATAACTAATAATAAAAGAACCTTATATTTCAAAAGTAAATAAGCCTAGCAAATATTTAAAGACATACTTACACAGCTCATTTCTAGTCATTGAAAAAAACATAAATCAATTCTATATCACTAATCCTTATCTAAGGTAGTATACAGTGATAGAAATCTACAGTCAGCCTAATAATAAAAAAATTAAAGTTTCTTTTAACACATTCCTACACTATTGTTTATAGGGATTTAAAAATTTTAAATTTAAAAGCTTTTAAAAGCCAGCAAGTTGAACCATTACAAATTAATCCTGACTTTAATAACTGGTTAAAGACCCCTTTAGCTTTATAAGCAACAAAAAATATTAAAGCCCCTGATCACAGCGAGCTTTTCTCATTTCTCCTCTAACCATTTGTTATTTAATCCAATACTAGTAATCCAATTTGTCCATCAGACTTTTAAAGGGCAGAATGCAACTTCCTCAGCTTAGACACTTTTCAAAGTACAATATATTTTTCAAATGAATGCTGGATGTTTCATTTTTCCCAACTGTTCCTAGCTCTAATGCACGAGGAAAAAAAGAACAAGATGAACATTGTTCATACTGATTAAGTAAGAGCTCATTAAAGAGCTGTCAGTGCGGTACTTTGAATATGCATGAAGCATATAATCAGATCTAGTACCGTCACTAGAGGAGAATACGGTAAGTACAAAGGGCTGATTTAATTACTTAGAGTGGGCTGTGGTGGCGAGGCAGCGCGAGTGCAGAAAGAAAGAGGTTGTGTTCCGCCGCTGCCGTGGAAAGGCAGTGCTAGCTGCCCCACCATACCTGACCTCACAAGAACACCACACTGCAGCCTGGAAGGAAGACTGCGCTATAAAATGCCCATGAATCATTTTGTCTTGTTATCTTACCTTCTAACTACCTCTTCGTTCAGAATTATTTTAAATTTGTTTAATTGCAATTACATTTTCATCACTGTAGAGCCCCAAACTGACACTTCTGTAAATACTAAGTTCTTTTCAGTTTCATAACCTAAAACACTCATGACGTAGACTACCGAAGGCCACTCTGATATAAGGTATGATTAAACAGTAAGCATTTACTAAAATGGCTAAGTATGACCAATAAGAACGTCCCTCCAAGAAGGAGTTTGAATTGGAAAATTCTTGTAATCTCTAGTAACAGATATGCAAACTTCACAGAGTTTTTAAGCTTTGTCTCCTTAAGGAGATCTGCATCATTTTTCCTACAGGAATGTGACATTTTTTCTGACATCGAATGTCTTAAAATCAGCTTTTTTTTTTTTTTAAATCAGTTTCTGTGGCTGGAACATGAGCTGTAAGAACACTAAATACCAGGGACAAGAACAGGAAAACACCTGTGCACAGTGGGACTTCCTACCATTCCCTCTCAGGCAGGTAGTGGACGCTAGTTCACAGAAGGTGCGTGTGAAGCCCAGCCCTGGGAACACGGTGGGCGTTTAACAACCTATTTAATGATAGCAACCACTTTCATATCCCGACTCACAAAAGAGTAAAAGTTAAGACATGACTTCTTTCAAGAATTCAGTCATTTATCCAACAATCTGTGGTTTTCATTATTCCTTCCAGAAGCTGTGCTTTCAAAGTTTTAAACGGAAGAGAGTAAGGTTCCAAACCCGGTTATTTATTTATACTGCAGTGACGGGATTCGAGTCCTGGGCCTCACTCGTGGTAAGCCAGCACTCCATCACTGACCCGCACCCCGGCCCTCACTGCTGGAGCCCCTAAAGGTATTCGTAGTTCAGATGCCCTGTAACCACCCTAAATACCGTCAGGTAGGCATTTGGCTAAAGCTAAAATACTCACAGTACCAATGCTGTATTTTGCAAAGGGATGAAGCACAGCGAGTTACTCTTCTAGCTACCATGCCACACAGCAGATCACTGTCTACTTGAAAAGTCAATTAGGCGCCTCTACAGATGGGCAGCACCCTGCCAGCCTGCCCTCTTCTCCAGGCTGTGCTGGATGTCCTGTCATAGAAACGACTCAGAGTGGCTCTAGACGTGGCATAGGCTTTAATGTCAAGATGAACATGAAGAGTTGGACAAAATTATAAACATGTACACACACACAAACATATGTCATACACGCACACACATGCTACAAGAAGGATTCATAAACTTGTATGTATTTAGGTATGTCAAAATTTCTGGACATATCTTTTCATAAGGATTCAACATTTAAAAATGATCATTTTTGTGTCTGTTTGTGTATGAAGTCCAGGGACAACTTTCAGGAGTTGGTTCTCTCCTCCCCCACCCATCTCAGGCCCTCAGGCTTGGTGGTAAGTGCCTTGATTGGCCTTGCCATTTTTCTAGCTCAATTCTTTTTTCACATGAAACATTTTAAATACTAACTTTGATCATGTTTTCCCTCTTCCCCAACTCCTCTTAGAACCCCCACCTTCTTACCTATCTCTGTTTTCTCTCTCGTTTCATTTTTAAAAAGATCACCTGGGTACACTGAAGGCATGGGAACCAAACCAGACCTTGAAGTGTTTTACAGGACTCCACCTATATACGCTTTCAAGACATATTGTAAATAAAGTATATTTTATTAGTAATTACTTGCATTATTTTGAGAACTTACAGGTAAGACTACAAATTCTGGGCCAGAGAGATGGCTCAGTGCGTAAAAGCACTTTTGGATCAGCCCAAAGACTTGAATTCAATGTCTGGAACCTGCATAGTAGAAATTTGTCCTCTGGCTTTCCCATGCTTGCTATACAAACTCACATCTACCCATGTACACAAACAAATAAATATTTTAAAAAAATCTTAGTTTGTTTAAAAAAAAAACTTCTAGTTCAATTTTTTTAAAATCCATTTTTTTTCCACACAATTTTTGATCATGTTTTCTCAACCCCCAACTCCCCTTAGGAGCCTCCTCCCATCCTATCCCACCAACTATAGTGTATCATTATATATACTGTGTGGTTCCTGTAGCTGGTTAAACCAGTCATGTTGACTCTGTATCCACTACGGCCTTTGTCCAGTGCAATTTCTAGGTGGGTGCTTTTAACTGAGCCCTTTGTCTGTTGCTAACAGTGTAATCTCCAAAGTCTTTCTTCTTAGGGCCAAACTCAGAGTGGTGGCATGGTGGGGCTCCCAGCTCTCCTAAGCCCCTTTCTTCTTCTCTATAAGACGGTCATGTGACTTTGAACTCAGGTTCTCAGGCTTGGCAGAAAGTCTTTTACCCATTCAGCCATGTCCCATTCCTTTCCACCTTTCTGGGACCTTACTGGGATTCCTAAGACACCCTGCTGTTGCCCTTAGCAGGGGGTGAGGAGGGAGAGAGCTAGTGGGCTGACTAACCCAGCAACCACCCAGGCCCAAACTAGGGTTATGAGTTGGCTCACCCCAACATCCACCTCATCTATGATCTGCCCGAGCATGTGAACGGGGAGGTCTTGCAGAATTTTGATGCTCTTAACTCAGGCACACAGGCTGTGGAATTAGAGGTTTACACTCTACACTGGGCGGCGCTTCCTCTTTTCTTACAGGAGCTACTTGAATACAGGTTCCTGTGGGAAATTTCTCTTTCCAAGGTTGGGCACATTCTAGTCAGCAGAGTTCAAAGGTCCTCTTGCTACCAGCAGCTTCTTCAGACAGAAATTCATGGAAAATCACACTTAACTTCTCAAATCTCTACAATTCCCAACATTCTAGAGAATTCTTTATGCCTGAAATATAATTTTTAGTTTCAAAAATAATGTAAAGAGGTCTATACATATGCACACTGCACAAAATTTTAATTTTAGGGGCTTAAAAATTAAATCCATTAAATAAAGTTTTATCAATTCAAATGTCTCTCTTGTCTTACATCTTTAATCTCCCTTACAAAACTAGAACCTTCAATGACAATGACTATAAGCTGGTCTATCCAATTCCACCTCTTGTGAGGGGAACAAGATACCAGTGGAAGGTGCCTTGTGCAGTTCTTAGCTTGGGTTCTCAAGTGATACTTGTAATGTGGTGTAAACTGGCATTGAGGTGTTGGCTTTGTAACTTTGGGAGGGCGAAGGCCGGAAAGACAGAACACAATCACCAGCCACTGTAATGGACCAGAGCAGGTGAGGCATCTAGAACATAGCCAATGCAATGGACCAGAGCAGGTGAGGCGTCTAGAACACAGCCACTGCAATGGACCAGAGCAGGTGAGGCATCTAGAACACAGCCACTGCAATGGACAAGAGCAGGGGAGGCATCTAGAACACAGCCAATGCAATGGACAAGAGCAGGGGAGGCATCTAGAACACAGCCAATGCAATGGACAAGAGCAGGGGAGGCGTCTAGAACACAGCCA
>JAQHUG010000378.1:931385-946972 GCA_028555095.1 Dicrostonyx torquatus | reverse complement strand
AATGCAATGGACAAGAGCAGGGGAGGCATCTAGAACACAGCCACTGCAATGGACAAGAGCAGGGGAGGCGTCTAGAACACTATACTGTGAACTTACATGATACCTTCCATCTTAAAAATAATAGTAAAAGTTTTTATATTCTTATTCTGATGGCAACCGACCACTTAGGAAAACAAAATTTTTCTTTCTTTTTGCGTTTTATTTTTGATAGGGTCTTGCTATGTTTGATTTTGAATTTCCAGCCTCAAGTGCTCAAGTGATCCTTCTGCCTCAGCCTCTCAAGTAGCAGGGCCTATAGGTCCCATGAGACTGACTGGCTGGGAAAATAAGTGAGTGATATACATGTGTCTGTTACCTATATATGTATGTGTTTATTTATATTTATACCAAACTTTAGTCTATTGATTAATATTCATTTTCCTACAAATTTCTTCCAAATACCATTAAACTCCAAACTGAGTGTCTTTATAGAACAAAAACAAACAAAAAAATCCACACACATTAAAAATTAATTTGCTACATGAAGCATTTAAAATATCTAAAAAATTATTAGGGATGAGATAGCTCTCTTTATAATGCACATACATAAAGAACTAAGTTCAATCCTCAGTAAGCATGTACAAAGCCAGGTGTGGTGGCATGCACTTATAATTTCAGTGGAGAGCTAGAGACAGACAGACCTCTACACCTCAAAGGTCAGGTAGTTTAGCATAGCTGACAAGCCCCAGGTCCCAGTGAGAGATGTGAATGGCTCCAGAGGAATCCTGCCCTACACACACTCTTTCCTCCCTCCTTCCCTACCTCCCTCCCTCCTTCCTTCCCTTCCTCCTATTACAAAATTTTCCTGAGGCAGTAGCTCCTTTCAGTGTATGAATGCCCTTAACATTCCAGCTCAGGAGTGACACACGGGGACAAGAAAAAGATACAGTGACTATGTGTGTATAATTTTCATGTGTAAAGAACTTAGAGGTCTGTGAAAATTATTAAAAAATGTAACTACCAACTAAAAGAAAGATTATGATTTAATGTCTACTAGAAAAAGAAGAGTCTCCACAGGAGAATAGAGCTGATTTGATACAAAAGGAAAACTCTTGGAAGCCCGGCTAACAAAGCAAAGGTTTATAAACCCAGAATTGGGTAATTCTATGTGCAAACAGGACCTAATGAGAGTCAGTGGTCATCTTGTTGTCTCTACAAATTATCTGGGCTTTTTGTTGTTGTTGTTTTGTTTTTCAAGACAGGGTTTCTCTGTGTAGCCCTGGTTGTCCTGGAACTTGCTCAGTAGCCAAGGCTGGCCTTGAACTCAGAGATCCGCCTGCCTCTGTCTCCTGAGTGCTGGGATCAGAGGTGTGTGCCACCACCGCCCGACAAGTATCTATATTTTTTAAGAAAAATGTTCAACTTTGGGAAACTAGGAGAATGGTGTCAGAGCAGAGCTTTTATCCTTTCATAGAACACCCTGATCATGTGTTACAACCAAGGAGGCAACTCACAACACAGCACACGACTCTGACTGTCCTGAACTCACAGAGATCCACCTGCCTCTGCCTCCCGAGTGCTGGGATTAAAGGCATGTGCCACCACCGCCCGACAAGTATCTATATTTTTTAAGAAAAATGTTCAACTTTGGGAAACTAGGAGAATGGTGTCAGAGCAGAGCTTTTATCCTTTCATAGAACACCCTGATCATGTGTTACAACCAAGGAGGCAACTCACAACACAGCACACGACTCTGACTGTCCTGAACTCAAGAGAGCTGCATGCTTCAGCCTCTCAAGTGTTGGGATTAAAAGTGTGTGGCACCATGCTAAGCCAAATCATGAAATCTTGCTTAAGCTTCTACTACTACACTGGGATGAAACAGAGGAGGAAAAGCACATAGGTAAATCTGACTTCTATATGATGTCCTACATAAAATTTCTCAAAATATACAAGTCAGTTTGTTCTCATATATGACTCTTAAAACCCATTCAGTAAGTATGAAAAACAAAAACAAACACAACAACAAAACCCAAACTACTGGGGTACACAGCTCAGCGGTAGTGATCGGCACACACAGGGTCCTAGGTTCAACCCCAATAGAGACAAATAAATAAAATAATACTAAGGCTTCTTTTTCCTAGTTATTTAGTTTATAAGAAAAATTGTGGAATCCATCAGATATTCATCAAAGTTACTTTTATATATAGCCTAGAGTTTAAAAACCAACAGTTAAAACAGCTTTCCAGTGTTATGCCAAATTCCCAAACAAGTTCTGGCAATTCTTGGGAGAAATATGGGCACATGAGAGGGTTGGGGAAAAGTGCTAGAACAAGGGGAATCATTACAGAATGAGAATATGTGTATCAGGAGGTAACAGGTACAGTTAGAGTAAAGGTAAAAACAATGATAGAGAATGGAAATCTTGTTGGCAGCTGCTTCTGTATCAAGTACCATTCAGCTTTTGCCACCCCTGGGTGGTTTTTCCTATAACCCCCTGCAGCAGGTTATTAGTCCCTTTTCCCCCTTTTAAATAGTTGAGGAAAAGGAGACTCAGAAAGGTTCAAGCACTTGTTCAAGACCACCACTTAGATTCCAGCGAGGCTCTTCTATTTATAAATCTATGCTCTTAAATCTACAGAGCATATTTACCAAGAATCTCCAGGATAGTATGTGGCTAGACGCTATGGGAAGCGCCTACGAGACAAGCACCACTGGGGCTCACTGGATGGGTTTTTTTGTTTTTTGGAGGGCCAGTATATTTAACAACTACTTGGGGTGTCTTCTTGTTTTTCTGCTTTTGATTCGGGGTCCTGCTATACAGCTCAGGTTGGCTTGGAACTCACTATACAGCTCAGGCTGGAATCCAATTCATCCTTCCTCCTGGCTCAACCTCTGAGTGCTGACTGCAGGGTTGTACCACGACCATACTGAGGTTGTTTTTTTGTTTGTTTGTTTGTTTGTTTTGTTTTTTATTGATATGTAAGTTTGAGAACCACTGTCTTGGTCTTTTCACAAAGAAATCACTGAGATTAATCTTTCTCAAAAGAAGAAAGGATGATATTCCATGTGTGGCATGTTGCTTTAGCATTGGCATGACATTATACAAATCTAATTTCACATTCAGGAAAAAAACGTTGCTGCCAAATCAGTTCAAATGCCTGAATTTTATGTCATAGATAGTTGCTGAGAAAAAGAGAAACATTTTCCTGGAATGCCTAGTTTCTTAAATGTTAAAAAAAAAAAAAAACCCACTGCAGTCTTGAATAAGTATGATCCCACATCAGGCAATAGCATGTTTCCAACAATCATTCCTCAGGTTCAGAAATTACAGTGTGCATTTTCAATTCAAGGTTTCCAGGCATGGAAAATACCATCTAAATATCTCTGGCAGAAATAATACGCATTTTTTTTCTGGATAAATGAATAAACATGAGTCAGCAGACAAGAAATTCCACTCAAGACTACAGAAGAAAAAGCTAGGTGCACAGTCAAAGCCAGGGGTGGGGGAACTAATGTCTGCTGTGAGGGCCTTCCTAGCATCTCTGAGTCAGAGGCTGTATTTCTTCCTGAAATCTATGATCCAATACTTCCTGTATAAATCAGAATGAGTGAAATATTGAGTGCCACCACTTCAGACATGATTTACAGGTTTTTCTACTTCAAGAGTCCAAACAAAGATCAGGTAGAAAGAAACGTTGAACAAATGGTCAGCAAAGAAAATCAGGAAGCATGATACTAGCTGTTTCTCTACGTACAGAAAGAACAAAGAAGAATGAAAGGAATTTAAGAATTTGGTGAGTGTTGGGATGACAGAGGAGGACAGGATGGATGGCACAGACTACCAACTGCGCAGTGCTAGGGAAAACAGGGCTGTGCCGCTGACCTCTACCCTCAAGCCTCAGATGGATGCTCATGGTTACTGTGGAATCGAGGTCCACAGCCACAAGCTGAGCTTGTAAGAGTGGAATGAAAATTGCAAACACTAGAGAGGAATCCTGCTATTGTCCTTCCCAGCTAGGATTCTAATTCACAGCAGCCAGGACCGGGTCTGGTTTGAGATGAAGATGCACATCTGATTAAATACTGAAGAAAAGCCTCCCCAAAAGTTAAGGGAGGTGGGTCTTGGTACCTTACAGTCAGGAACTCTGAAGAGGAAGTTCATAGAGGAATCTTGGAAGGGTTTAGGAGCATTACTTAATGGGAGAGTGCTTGTCAAACACATACAGGCTCCGGGTTCAATTCCCAACACTCAAAACCAAAAACAAAAGGAAGCATCGGAAAGCTGGGCTCTGGCTCACTGCTCTGATATGGCTCTGATTCAGCTACTCAAAGATACTGACAGAATTCAACTGTTTGACACATTCTATTATGCTTCTCTCTTACTTCTCTACATAATAAACTAACTGCGTGAAATTATAGTGTCTTATAATGGAAAATGACGGATTCAGGTAACACACAATAATTAGAATCTTCACACAATTAAAAATAAACAGGATACACAAAGCAGATCTGTAACACCAAATTGCCAAAAACATGTTAGCATTTTACTCCCCAAAAGGCAACCCTAGCACCTCTTGGAGTCTGCCAAAGTGTATAGTGCATGGCTTCAGGAAACTGATAAAACTTACTTTGCAGAAAAATTTCAGATATAAAATATCTTTAAAAATTATTTCTCTATAATACATATTCAATGCACTAATTACTTGTTATAGCTAACTGTACAATATCAGAACCTCTGACCACCTTTATAATAAATTTTCTTGCTTATTTTTTGTGAAAAGTCCTTTGCTTCTCACATTATAACCTTCCCTGTCTGGTTGATATGTTGTGTATATCAAGATCAAATAAAAACATGCTGCTACATAATTATTATTTGCTATTTTATTATAATATGCCAAATAGAAAAAATTATTTATGTTAAATGTATAGTTTTTTTGTTTGTTTTTATCTGTGTAACTAAATGACCAAAAAAAAGTATGACTTATTTAATGTGCACCTTTAAGTGACAATGCTCTGCTCACTGGAACTAGTATGGGAATAGAGATTTCATGCCTATTGTCAAGAATAAGATGAAGACATTTTATTTTAATGAATCTTAATTCCCATCCATACTTAATAGACAGAAATATCAAAATAAACTATAGTAAATATGGAATTCGCAAATTATGAACCATTATATAGATGTCTAGAATATTGTTTCTAGTTTCTCTGACTTTGTTAACTATGTTTGTTCAAGTTATTCCTATTACTGTGGGATTTTGTTTCTCTTTCATTATGTCAGAAGTGGGAATACATCAGAGTTTTAATAGGACTATAACAAACTAAAATATGTTTAGGATCTAAGAAAATTCAAAATAACACTGCATAGAAATAACAAATTTATGTGTTAAATGTGAAAAACACTAGACCAAAAAAACTACCAAAATCCAATAGGTGTACTGTGTTTTAGAATCATCAAATGTCCTTTCTCAGGAACTTAACAGTTGTCCAGAATCAGTTTAATCCCAAAGTCAGACAGCAGTTTTGGTTTCCACTTTTTCTTCCTCAGATATGGGTGCAGTGGAGGTGGGAGCAGACTATCTTCACACTCCTAGCAAGTGAAGTGAGGGTGAGAGGTGAGCTCCTTACAACAGACCCGAGCCTGCGGGATCCACTGCAGCAAACTCGCCTCTATGCTGCTATCTATACTCGAAGTCTGAAAACTGTCCCAGGAGCTGTTTTCTAAACTGCAAGTCCTCCTGCTCTCTCTTCATCCTGTTTAATATTAATGAATTTATCAACACAAATAGCCAGCATCAAGGCTACAGTGAAAAGCAGAGCACTTGAAGCATTTAATACAGCTAAAGGGGAAGATTAAAGATCAATAACAAAATCACCTGGTAGAAAAGGAAAAAGGTGTTGCATTAAAAGGTTTTTGCTTTACATGTGAAACAATACCGAGAAACCTGCATTTTAGCACTTCTGCTCAACAGGCACTCCAAACCAGGCAAGGATGAGAACAGAAACCCATCCTTTCTAATAATCTTGTGACAAAAGCTGAAAGACATCATCCTATTAACTAGTGATCTCAACTGCTAATGCGGAGTACTTCCTGGTGCCTTTTATGTAGAATGCTGCTATTAAAAAACCACTAAACATTCACTGTGAACAACACAGAATCATTCATCTTTTATCAGCATCTCTTGTTAGAAGAGTATGAGAGGGACTAAAGGTGTCATTGATATTATGGAGTGGAAATTAATCAGAAATTTTTCTCATATTTTCTTCATCTCACTAATTTACTTTTGTTCAAATTTCCTCCTGCTAAAAAGTTCATACCCAACCCCCTGTTGTACTCTTTTAAGTTGAGAATATTCAACGAGTGCGTCCACTGAAAAGCACCAGGTCCTAACACAAAAAGCATTCGAAATTCTCATTTAGTTGTCTTTATTTTGCTAGCACCATGTGGTCCTTGAAGATGTAGAAAACACGGGAAGCCGAGTAAAGATCAGAGCAAGCTCATTAGCATTCTGACAAAATTGGAGTGGTGGAGATGTAGAGTTTGCCTAGTTTGTCGTTTTGAAAGCTATGAAAGCTACCGGTGGTAAGCTTTCTATTTCATTGTGCCTTTGTCTTTGGGAAGGGGGGGCTCAAAGCAGCAGGGTATTTGTTAGTCCTGGGTCTGTACAATGCATTGTGGGAACCTTTCCTTCACAGTCAGCCCTAGATAGTATCATTCCAGTGTGAGTCAAAAAGTTTTTTCACCATTTATAAGAAAGGGTATGTGAGTGAATCTTAGTTATACCCTTAATGAATTTATCACAGCTTGCCTTGCCCTTTTGCCTGAGTCATTTAGTCTAAGGAGAGAAAGAACCTAAAATGTTGCCAGTCACTTTTTGGAGCAAACATTAGGATTTTGTGATTTACAACTAATAAGTAACACAAAGGATTGACTTATTTAGTTAAGATTCAAAAGCCGATTGCCCAGCATCTAAACGTCCAATTCTGTTTCTGAAAGTAATATAGAGGAAGAATGGCTTGTGCTTAAAGCATGCAAGTAATGAATACCTCTTTGAAAACTTAATCACCTACCTGGTTTTCCTCCTCTGCTAATTTAAAGGTAAGCCCCGTCTGAACACTACATGGGCGACATTAGTGCTACCGTTCAAGGTTAATGTTTCTACATCGAAATGAAATGGATAAAGGTTTTCAGGGATGAATTTATCTGCTAGATCCTTGTGGTTGCCCTCCTGTCTTGGATGATGACCCAAAAGAATGTCAACAGCTCATTTTCCCAGAGAGTTAGGAGACCCCATGCAAGCCATATTCTGTACTTTCTCAAAGAACTATTTCAAACGTTGTAGTTCACAAGCTGTTGAAAGTGATTTTCCTTTCATCTCTAGTATCCTAACAGTTCTTTGGACATCAGTGCCTCTGAAACGATGGCTAAACAAAGTTTTACAAGTGAGTTCTACATATGGCACATAAATTTTAGATTTACTTTCAATGTATATTTTAGAAACACGGCCTTGTTACAATAACGTGTTTATGGCAGAAGTGAAATGTCTGAGAAGTAGCTTTTTTTTCATGGTGAAAAAAAGTGCTTCATGTAGAAGGTTAGAATCAAACCAAATCTGAGTACGTATGCTCCTCTAATGTGTGTCATTACCGAAGGCCCAGAGGATGATGGAGAGAAGCACTTTGCAGAGGAGGGCCTGGGCTTGGTCCTCAGCACCACAAGCAACACACACAGAAAGAGAAAGAATGGAGCATTTCTATACAAAGCTTTTGATAGAATGGCATTTGGTTAAAACATAAGAAGCCATTGGCCCATGTAGGCAATATGATGGCATAGGGATAACTTTAATATGTTAAATAGTGTATTAGCTTTTAAGTATTTTTTTCGTATTACTAAGTTAAGTGCTAAATTTCATCACTTACAGCTTGAGTTAGGCTTTCTTCTATAATTTGAAAGTTCATTCATTTTGGTATGTGTCTCAAGGTATCTGTATTACAAGCTACAGCCCAGGGCTGAACTAGAATTTACTATGTATCTCAGGCTAGCCTCTCAAGAGCTAGTATTAAAACAACAAAAGCATAAAAGATCTGCAATGTACTACTTTTTGCTTTGCTACAATGTAGCTTACAAGTATGTAGTTAGTACTGAAAATTTTACAAACTTAAGACAATATGTTTAAATGTATCCCAACATTGAGCTCTTTTACTGCTAGCTTTAAATTTTAAACAAGATAATCTGGATGGTGGTGGTGCACACCTTTAATCCCAGCATTCTTGAAGCAGAGGAAGGTGATCTCTGTGAGTTCAAGGCCAGCCTGGTCTACAGAGCAAGTTCCAGCATAGGCTCCAAAGCTACAGAGAAACCCTGTCTCAAAAAAACCCAAAAATTTTAAACAAGACATTATTATTGTCATAGTGACTCAGTTCTGTACTTTGCAATGTGAATACCCCTGCAAAACTGTCTCCACAAACACATTTCTCTATCAGTTTTCTAAGGAAAACCCTTCACACTAGCTAGACCAAAGTTGTTTTACTAAATTGACCTTTAAAACTAGATTATCTTGTTGAACATCTACTTAGCTGCTTTTCCCGAAACTATTTTAAAAATATATTCTCAATCTTGATTTAGATTATACTAGAAAACACTTTAACTTCTAATAGTGAGATATTATTTTGTTAAACAACTTTGGACAGACATGAAAATTACAACTTTAAAAAGCAGTAGTCTTTAAAACTTCTGGCTTTAAAAGCAAATTACATTTTGAAGTCTTTTGAATACAAGATAGAAAATGGGTAAGGCATTGTGAGTAAACACATGTAATATGTGCTAGATGGGATACACATACGGACATAGTTTTTCACATCACATCAGATACAGCACTTCTCCACACACATGTAATATATGCTAGACAGGATATACACACAGGGACATAGCTTTTCACATCACATCAGACCCAGTGTTTCTTCACACACACCAAGTACATATTAGACAGGATACACGCACAGACATAGTTTTTCACATCATGTCAGACCCAGTGTCTCCAGACACACGTAGTACATGCTACTACATATTCACAGCAGACCCAGCGTCTCCACACACACATGTAGTACATGCTACTACATACTCACAGCAGACCCAGCGTCTCCACACACACATGTAGTACACGCTACTACATACTCACAGCAGACCCAGCGTCTCCACACACACATGTAGTACACGCTACTACATATTCACAGCAGACCCAGCGTCTCCACACACACATGTAGTACATGCTACTACATATTCACAGCAGCTCTTACTACAGGGTGTCTAGATTCCTAGGATTTAAAGACCAGATGTTTTTCACAAATGACCAAGAGTTGAAGTGAGAATAAATTAATGATTGATGATTTTTAAGGCTTTGATGGAATTAAGAATACTTCTTTTTTGTTAAACTTCTCCTGTCTCCCTCTTTTTTTTCTCTTTTGACAAGTGAGGCCACCCAGCAGAACAACTGATGCAAAACCTAGGAGTAATCCCTCTGTTAGTCCAACAGCACGGTTAGCCTTAACACTGCCTCTATTATTCAGTAGATTTAGAGGAACGGCCATTTATTTGTTAGTCTCAGTTTTCAGTTCTGTTTTCCTCTTTAAGGAAACCTAGACTTATTGCCATGTAAATTCATTTGCATACTAGCACAATGAAATACTCTAGAATTTTGATTATTCTGGTAAGCTAAATAGGGACCATGCACATACGTAGTTTGAAATGTGGAAAGAATCAAGACACACAGAATCTTATTGAAGACTTAAAAGCATATTACAACATGCCTAGGATTTTCATGGCATAAAACACATCTTTCCATAAATGTTAACAGTACATGAATAACAACTTAAAAGTAGAAATCACTAGAACCTAAAAAAAAACATTACTATCACAATGCGACAACTGGTTCACAATCTGATTTAAAACAACTTTTTTCTATAAAAGTACTTAAATATATATATATATTACCACAATACAATATTTTGCATCCTTGAACATTTATTAGAGTCTAAACTGCAAAAAGTTTATTTTATATAAGTGAGTTAGAATATGAATAAGAGATGAAAATTAGAAATTCACTTAGCTGTAATGCCTGCCTGACTGTAGATAATTCAACATATACTCATCAACATACATATACACTTCTTTTCTCCCACACTGAGAAACAAGCCCAGGGTTTCAGAACCGCTGGGCAAGCATCTTCCCAGAGCTGCATATCCAGCTGCAGGGTATTTTTTTACAGAGGTTTCAAACTCTGGACTTCTTTTTCCCCTTGAAGTATTTAGGGATTGAGGTTTTCTCTTTCTTTCTTTTTAAAAATTGTGTTCTATGCAGCATGCTTAGAAAAGGACACAACAGAAGACCAAGTTCTCCTGACAGCCCTGGGCATTTCTCTTACTCCAATTGCAGTGTTTTTATCAGCGAAGGGAAAAGGCCTGGAGTAGATGACCACACGACTCTACAGATTTGCAAGCATTTATAGTTTTGTGGTAGTGATATGTACAAAACCAAGTGTATTAGAAATCTCTGTGTAAAAGTTGATTCTTAAGATTCCTTATTGCACACACAACTGCTCCAGGAAGTCAATAGTACAAATCACATCACACACAGACAGAACTCATAGTGTCAAAGTGTAGTGCTAGAACGTTATGACATGAATCTTATAAGATTTAATGAATAATCCTGAAATTCCTTGAAACAGTCTTGGGAGTTTTCCCAGTCAATGCAGTGAGTGTTTATGCTGAGCACATCACCCAGCACGTTTTTACCCCTGATTTAGAGGGGAGAGTTCGCTTCCCACCACACCTACACTTCCATTTCCCCCTTTCGTTTGTTTCACTCAGAAACAATGACAGAAGTGTCTTAGGCATACTCCATGAAGCAAAGTTTCATATAAACTCAAAATTCAGATATTTGCATAGGGCATTATAATTCTGTCAAGATGTTACGATACAGAGCAGGGAAAGGCTGCAGAAGCTGGGGTGCATCTTGGTTAGGGAACGCTTGCCTAGTATGTGCAAGGCCTTGAGTGTGACCCCAGAAGTGGGTGGGGGACAAGACATTCTATCCAGAAGAGAAACAGAAAGGTTTCCACCTGAAAAATGAATGTGGGATTTGCAGTATAATAACATCCACTTGAGAATTAAAAATAATCTTGGGATTCAAAGCAAGTCTTGTATATTTCTTGTATAAAATTGATTTTCCCATTGGATGAAGCACATCAATACATAACAAATGAACTACCACACTGCCTTAATTAACAATTTTGCAAGTGAATACAGACATTACTGCAACACTGCTGTCATTAAAGTCTATTTGATGGCATATCAGTTTCTGTTAACATTTCAACAGATCAATTAAATGGCCCCCCTTCAAATTCAATTAAGCTTTCTGAACTTCAAATGCTATCTTACCATGTATTTTATGTACACGGTGAAAATTAATGTTTTAGTTTTATGGGTTTCCTATTCTAATAGGGCTCAGAATTTCACACAACTTAAATACTATAGCTAACATGTAGCTGTAAACTTAATCTTTCCAGTAAAACTTATATATCTTATTTCTGGTTTATTTAACAATTTGCCATCCAACTACAATTAAAAAAATTAATCTACTAATACTATTTGTTTGGGGGAAAAACTAAAAGGCAACTGAGGGGAGGGGAACCCTTGTGTGTATAAGAGAAATCTTTCCTCTTCTAACAGCAAAGCCTCAAATTCTGCAGATACTGTGTAAAAGTCAAGGGAAAACTTCACATTTATACCTTTAGAATTTTTTCCTTTGAGAAGGAATACAGAAAGCATGAACAAGAAACAAAGTAGAAGAAAAAAATTAAGACTATAATCAAACAGTTCTGTTTCAATTTTCTGAATTTATTTCCAAAACTTTCCTGGCACCATGGGAGAGCACAACAAAGACATGATTTCTGGGAGAAAGCACTGACCCTCGTTAGAATGTTAATCTGCCCTATCACTTGCTCGTCCACCCAGCATGCACTGGTTTTGCTTCTGTCTACAACGGAAAGAATACATTTATTAAGTCGTCTTATCACTAGATGTGTTGGTTTGTAATTCATGCTAACTACTTTGACGAAGGGAAATTTATTTAAATTTTCATTTCTTTGTGAAACTCTGTAGATGCTGCACATCTCACGACTGGGAACAGCATATAAGCGTCACCCTCTAATCGGCCTAGAGTCCCTTTTCATCCAATTGTTGAAGGGGGCTTGAAAGGCTCGCACAAGCTTATGACCACTGCACATATGGGGGAAGGGAACCTTTGAGGACAGCTAATTAAACTATTTGTCTTCTAAAACATTTAACTGGCTTTGGAGATTATTCTAATTAAGAATGTTAGATGTATTTTTTAATGTAGCTATTAAAATGAATCATAATCCAACAATCTCATGTACTGAATTAAATCAATGGAGACATGCTGAATTTCTCTATTTTAGAATGAGTAGTTCAAAAAAAATCAATATGCTTTTAAATTAAGTACATATGGAGGAAACATAATATACACTTTATATTTATTTGGGTAAATGACTATGGTATTTAAGCACAATGCAAAATACGGAGAGGCGGGAGGCATACGTTGCTGCCCCTCACACTGCTCACGGTACTGAAGGGATTATAACTGGAAAATGAGAAACCACACTAAAAAAGCATGCCCAAATTTACACCATATCTCTGCACATATGCTTCAGAGCTCTCAAAATAGTGCTAGGTATTTTACAAACACACGGAGCAGATGTGTATCTGTTTATATTTGTCTATCTTTCTATACCGCAAAAAAAAGAAGCAGGTTTACAAACAGAAGTACCAGCTGAAATAAAAAGGGTCAATAAGCAGACTGCTAGTTTTTTTAAATATAGGCATTCTTTCACTTAAATAATTAAAACAGAAACAAAAACAAAAGAAGCAAATAAATCATGATTGCAACACACACAACAGGCAGCTTCTATTAGAATCACAAGGTATTATTCTCTAAACACTTTCTCTTTCCTTACTGCTGCAAGATTATACTGGTTTATCCCATTAAAGTTGGTAAAACGCCATTCTTGTGTCTTAAAGCTCTAGCATTGGAGGTCAAGAAGTGTATGCTGCTTCTTACAAGGCTAGTGTGGATGTAATCTTCCCAAAGTTACAATAATTAATGTTAAGCTTCTTTAGCAATACGTTTCTGAAAGAACTGGCCTGATAATATACTCAGAGCCTGGCTAGCTGTTTGCGCTCTGAGCAAGAAATGTATTCTATGCTACTCACGTGTGCCAGCTTAAATCTAGTCAAACCAGGGTGATGAGGAGGAGTCTGATCTATGAACAGACATAATATTTAAATCTATAGAAATGAAGTAATGAGATTCCGACTTACACAAAAACATAACTTTCCAAAATTTATTAATTCTAACCTAACAAAACTGAACTCAAGTCCCAATTATTTGTTGAAACAAGGTCTCGGTTTTTTTTTAGCTCAGGCTGGCCTAGAATTTACTACATAGTCTAAGATAGCCTCCAACTCATAGCAATCCTCCTGCTTCAGACTCCCCAGTGCTGATACTTTAGGTGTGGGCGATCATGCCTTGTTCCAAGTCTTACATGCACATATTTACAAAGCCATGCTCTAACACTACAAATCACACTTATTGGTTAAGAAAGACTCCATTCTGAATGAAAATGGCAAATTTAACTTTTACTTAATAAATGGAACTCCTATTTTAAAAGTATAAAGTATCTTAGATTTTACAGTTGTTTCTGGAGTCCCCCAAACAGCGAATGAACTCATAAAAAACTCATGAATACTGTTTTTAATTTTTCTCCTCTCCTACCTCTATTAATAAATATAAGTGGAAAAAAATAAGCAAGAAAGAATAGGAAAAGAAAACAGAAACTATACAGCTAAGAGTAAATGTTATCAACTTCCATCTCCATCACTATCTCATTAACTGACAGAAGCTGGCATGTTATATTATCTGTCTGATCGGTCCTTCCTCGGGAATGCTTGTTTCTGGATAATAAGGAGCAGCAGAGTCAAAGGTTGCTCACTTACAGCAGGACAACTGTCTCACTGTGACTGACATTGACATGCAAAGTACTGCTGAGTCCTTGAGCCAGAAGACAGGCGACCACCTCTTAGTCTTGCTAGCCCAAGTCAAACAGTCCATAAGCCCCTGAGCAGTCATAAATGCGTAGTTACAAGGATTTTAAATGCTGTGAGAGGAGGGAAGAATTATGCATAGGGGATGATGCAGGGAAGCTTCCTGGGGCAGTTTAAAAAAATTTGAAGGACATGCCAGATTTATTCTCTTAGACCATCCTCTTCAGCTTTTCCTCCCAATGGCATAAAAGAAGCATGGAGAGCTGAGCTCAGTGAAGGAATGAAGGCCTAGCATGCACCGCCCTCGGCGCCTAGTCTGTAGCACTGGAAAGGACAAACACGAAATTTACCTGAAACTCCTAATAGTGCTATGTGTGTATGCATGCATGCTCATGTTTGTGTTTATCTTCCTGTACCGATATGCCTATAATTAAACCTAACTTAGAAATTAGGGATAGCAAAAGATTAACAAATATATTCATAAAATAATACAAAACACTACAACAGTATACTGTGACATTTGAAAAACACATGTATGTGGGATCTTGTTCTCATGATAGGGATGCTACAGTGCTCATCTGATGAGATGAAGTCTAGGGAATGAGTGATGCAGGCATTGTGATATAGCATCCAGCTATTGCTGACCTTCTGACATTTCCTATTTGCGTATTTAAGATCACAGGTAGCCACAGGTCACTGAAACCAAAGGTAAGACGGGGGTGACTACAGACTATCATACCCCCCACCCCCTTTTACACAAGAAACGGCTCTGCTTCTGTCACTTAAGCAAATCCCTTATCACTGGTAGGGCTTTAATACCGGACATAATCGGGAACAATGAGGAGATGGAGGGTAATGTGGGAGAAGTGAAGGGGTACTCTTTGTTACTTTTTAAAACAATGCTATGGACCCAGGTTAGCCAAGGTGAAACATGGATAAGGACCATGTGCTGTAGAATAGTGTCCTCTAAGCCAAGAGGCAGGTGTCTTCATCAGAATAGCTGTGACTACTTGCAAGAGACCCCCGAAATTAGGCTTGCTGATTGTTAACGTTCCCACAGCTCCCTATGGCACTGCCTAGCTACATGGAGGTAACTCTGTTCTAACTGCATATGCTCTTGGGGTGGGGTTAACTGAAGGGAGGACTCCACCTGTGCAGTTGTGGAGGCGTCACTAGCCACGTGAGGTTAGACTTTCTGGTGGCATAGCTGTTGTGGGTCACTCACACTCTTGTACCCCTCCTCCATGCTCTATAATAAACTCAATAAACTCAAGAATCTCAAGCAGAATCATCTTCAGTGTGTGGGTGGTGCCCTATAAAGAGGGTGAAGGAAGAGTTCTTACAACAGAGGGTTGTGGGTAGCTGTCCTTTACATTACAGTGTTTATGCATCTTAGAATGATCTTCTATGGTTCCTGAAGCAGGGTCCATACATTATTGGCTGTGTGGTTTAGAGAACTGTTTTGTTTTGACATAGTCATCCTATAT
>JAQHUG010000378.1:898885-926385 GCA_028555095.1 Dicrostonyx torquatus | reverse complement strand
TGCCCATTTCTTTCCTTAAAACAGTTTAATATGACATGTGGACCCTCTTAAAGGATGAAAGAAACTTGGAAGGTCACATAGAAGAAGTATTTTTTGAATTCATCTTTTCCCTCTGAGTATATTCAAATGCCCATTGGGTATTTTCAGCCAACACTCTAGGAATAAAGTCATGGAATCAGTTCCATTTGGCCCGGGATTGATCCAGTTTCTCATGGTTTAAGACTATAAAGCTTAAAGGTCCCTCTTAGCTTTAATTTTTAAGCTCAAAATATTATTACTTAAAAAATTTCCCACATTATTGGGTGAAAACATTATGGTTTCATAGCAAGAAAATATGATGACTGTCAAACGGGAACCAATCAGAGACGGCAAGGAATTAGCGCTCACCACAGTAACATAACCTGTAACACCCAGACTAAGGATCCCCGCTGTAAACGGCATCCACCAGGGTTTCACGAGTGCAGCACTTACACACAGTGTCAACCTGGAATATATTTACTGTATATTTCTAATTAAGCTTTGCTAAGAGCAGGGTAAGGTATGGAGAGAACAGGAATGAGCGAATCCCGACTATCACCAGTTCTGGATTAACCAAACAGCCTGATGAGGAATCACCCTATACACCCTTATTCTTGCTTTGTCTCTGCCTCTAACGGCCTTCCCAGCTACTGCTTCTCACCTGTGGCACCTTCTCATCTTGCTGCATGACCCATCAAGGCTCTCTCTCCCCTTGTTAGAGCAGCCTGTCAACATGCCAGGAGAAGGTCCAGTAGTTTGGGCCTCCATCCAATTTCTTCCTTCCCCCATCTTCTCAGGAAGGAAGTCCTTAGAGCCCAGAGCTACTCAGCTTGAGGGATTTGGTAGTAGGGTTCAGGATAACTGTTAATATTATTTAGTTACAACAGAGCTTCATTTGGAAAATAGATTTTGATTTCTAAATTTCACAGATAGACGGGACATGTATACACAGACACTAAAAGACTCCTCAAAAGATGAAGAACCAGAACACGTCCATAGCACAGACGAACCGCAAAGAGACTATGCTAAACTAAAGAGGTCACACTCAGAAAGATTGTTAATTCCACTTGTATGAGACATCAAGAATAAAGTCAATTCAGAAACAAAACAGCAAAGAGTTCTCGGGTTTGGGAAGGAAGGAACGGAGTTACTGTAGCACAGGATTTCCACCTGGGTGACAAAATGTGTACACAGTAGCAGCAACCATGCAGCACTGTCAGCACATTAGATACTACGGAACTTCACACTTTCAAACGACTAACTTTAGAGCACGTGCATTTTCAATCAGTAAAAAAAATGAATATAGCCAGTATGTACATGTATATAGAAAAAAGCAGACAAAAGAGTTATTTTCCAGTAAAAAAAAATATATGGTGGATGCTGAGTGTGATGGCATATTCCCATAACCCCAGCACTTGCAAGGCTGAGGCAGGCAGGAAGGAAGGTTATGAGTTCTAGGTTAGCATGGGCTATGTACCAAGACTCCAATAAGGAAAGAAAAAAATCCAGGTGGTGGTAGTGCATGCCTTTAATCCCAGCACTTGGGAGGCAGAGTTTGAGGCCAGCCTGGTCTCAGGCAGGACTACACAGAGAAACACTATCTTGAAACAAACAAACAAACAAAAAACAAGAAAAAGAAAAGAAAAGGAAAAAAAAGAAGACAGAGTGAAAAAATGATAGGGAAAGAGATTGGAATCAAGAGCTAGAAAATCTGAAAATCCATGTTCAAGCTGTAACCCTGCCTTTACTAATAAGGCTATCTAATTTTATTTTATTAGATATTTGAAATGCACATGATCTAAAATTAGTCATTTGAAAGTGTGCGCGCACACACACACACACATGCACACATGCCTGCTGTGTCAAGAAACAGGACAGCTCTGTGGAATCAGTTCTTTCCAGGTTTCCCTGGGTCCTGGGGATCAGATGCAGGTTGTCAGGCTTGTTCAGCAAGCACCTTTACCCACTGAGCTACCTTGCTAGAGCCAAGGTCATCTCACATGCATCATTTCCCCCATGTGGGCCTGAGTTTCGACATGTGAAGAATAAGCTATGCATATTTCTGAGCATCTCTAGCATAGCAGCAAAGAGGTACTGTTGAAGCGGATGAAAGCTGGAATGTACTAGAACCCCGAGAGGAAAACAGGTAGTTTGCTGCTTTTGCTCTCTCCCACACTGTGCTGTGTTTCATATACTAACTAGTTTTTATCTTAATACGTTCTTTGTGCTGGAGGAGGCTTATCACAGTCCAAGGTGAGTTTTGGAGCTTATCAAGTTGGGTCAGTTTTCATTTGAGTCCACAGCAGAGACCAGGTATGATAAAATTCTGTCTTGTGAATAAGGGATATAATAATCCCCAAAGGAATTCTAGAATCAATCTGTAGTCTATAACCTTTGGCTAAAACTAAAGAAGGCCATTTCCAAGTTCCACTGGTGACACACGGGATGGGAAGGAGAACGTGGATTCTTCTGGTTACAACCTCAATAAACCAGTTCCATGTAGGAAGGAGAGCAAACGGAACTTCTCACTTCCTTACTGCTGGTGCGAGTCTCCTTGTATCGGCTCCATTAGTAAAACACACCTTATTCAGTACAGTCAGAGCATTCTCTGTCCACTTGTCAACACAACAGGAAGTCATCAGTCATCTTAAAATCATTCAAAAATATTAGAGATGCTGTATTATCACATATTCATATTTTATAGTAGCGTAGCTAATATATTTAGAGTCCTTTGGAAACCAAAGAAAACTATAAATGTAAAACAATATATTGGGTTATAGATGTGTGCCTACTCTGCACAACTGCACATACAAAAGGCAAGGCACACACGACACACACATGACTTGTTAGGTACTGATAAACGCGATCTGGCTTCTCTGGTGCAGTGAGAAGGACCATGACAGGACTCTTATGGTTTGTGTTTGGTGATCTGCATGACCCTGAGTACCTGCTACATCTGTCCCCTCATCAGCACGAGAGATGTCAGCAATTACTTCTCCCAAAGGCTTTCTGTTTTAAAATATTAAATAGAAGAACTTATTCTCCCAAGTCTTCTAAGAAGCCTGAGTTCACTCAGAGAAGTGAGGAATCCTGAGGCCACTACTGGCTTGGCAGGATCTAAGGAGTCTCAGGACCAGCTTGGGAGATCCACAGAACAGTGGGAAGCTCACTGGATCAGAAGACGCCCAGGATCCCTATTTCACTAATTTCTGATGTTGTTAAAACATACATTTTCAAATATCCCTTATAAAAAGCTTATTCCTGAGAAGTTTTATTAATGAATATAGTGTAAGAAAGCAAGCACGAAGGCAAAGAAGAGTGTTCCAATGCTAAATCCCGGTCTTTTCAACAATTGAGAAACTAAATCAGGTAATTGGAATAGATTTTTAACTCTCATTTTTGGTAGGTTTTCATGACATAACTTACCTTTAATTTGGTGTGAAGGGTTTGAACTTAATTCTCAATTGTCATCATTTTAAAGGAACACACGTGTGCACATTCACAGAGGTCCTTTCCAATAGCTTATTGTGCTCTTAGATCTATACAATCTCCACTGGCAATCAGCATTAAATGCCACTCCGCCCTCTGCTTAGGAGCTAACTTGCTGTGCTCACCCGTCTTTACAAACCTTGCCATATACTTTAATCCTTTCAAATGCAGCTACGACATAAAGTATTACAGACTTTTAAAAACCTGTTCTCTTGAAAAAAAAAATTGTGGAGCATCAGTAACCAGATAGTATTCTCAAATTTCAGTGATCTAGTCCACGGAGCCATCCCCTGTGCACACCACTCTGCCTCACGCAGTACATGGCTTTAGCTGGCCAAATCTTTTTTTTTCCCCAATGAATCAGTAGAACAGTAAAGATCTACTTTTTTTTTAAGCAGTGGCATATCAATGAGGCACAGATGTGTATTCCAACCCTGCATGGATGAGCACACTGTTCAATAGTGCTGGCTCACACGGTATCAGGGCGAGTTATCACTTCCCATGAAGGCACTCTTATCACCAGGGCCCAGAGAGGTGGCTGCAAATCGCAGCCTTTTTATTTTCAAGGCAGTTTTGCTGAACATTCAGGCTTCAAAGATTCACACTTCCAAAACTCTATAAGAGTTTGTGAACGCTCAATTTGCCAAAACTGTTTACAGTGTAATTGGGCACCGTACCTGTGTCCATGAGATAGCGGAGGCGCTTCTCCACCAGCGCGGCACGGGTGTCAATTTGCTTTTGCTCATTCTCTAGGGCTGCCAATTCTCCTACAACATACTGACTGGTGTCTTTGAACCCTTTCTGTTAACGAGAACAAACAGGAAGGGGGAAAAAAAATCACTTGTAAGTTGCATTTTTCCTTTCTACAAACACTTAGTAAAGCACTTACCTAGAGAAGCGAACATACACTTAGAATCAACCTTAGTACCCGAACCCCACTCTTGCCTGTGATTTAGGATCTTTCATATGCAGCAAGTCTAACAAAGTGTTGCACAGACTGAACACTGCACCTGCTTAGTGTTACATTTATAAATTTACACCCAGATTTGCCAGATAAAAGAAGTTAATAGTGAGTGCGATGGCCTTTTCCTTAACGAAGCCAGTGATTTAAGCACGGACAAGACAGCGAATTTCCCCTGTAGTGACTGTCAGAGCGTATCTTTCATTCAAAAGCAAAGTATATGGAAGTAGGGCTTTACTATGAAGTTAATCCTTAAATTATCTAGATTTTTTTAAATGTAGAAACAAACAAAAAATTTAAAAGATACTTTTTTTGCTTGTGTGGGAATTATACCATTTAAAATATTAAAAAAGTAAAAAGATGAGAAGAATGGTGGCGCATGCCTGTAATTCCAGCACCAAGGAGGAGGAAGGGCAGGTAAAATGCTTATGTGTTCAAGGCCAGCCTGATCTACGAAGTTCCAGCCTCACCATGGCTATACAGTGAGGCTGTCTCAGAATTTAGAAACCAAGGGAAACAAAGTTTGCAGTACTTCCCTATTTACTTCCAGATAGAGCCCTACATCTCTGAATTGAAATGCTACTAATCTTTAGGGCTAATTCAGTGCTACTTAGAATCTAATTCAACTACTTCACTGTTTAATATTCTCTTTAATCAAATTTGTATTTCTATTTGAAATTTTACTTTCATAGTCATCCACAATTTAAGAGTGATCTTGTAAGTTTTATTTGAAATAGAAGTTCTATTATAGAATTCCAGTATACCTTTAAGTTTTAATTTTCATATACGTATGCATGGTACTGTCACAGTAAATGAATAAAAAGCTCTCCTTGCAACTCTTGTACCCTTGGCATTTCTAAGTAGTAAATGATGGCTTGGGGGTTTTGTCACCACCATCATCACTATGCAAGGCATCATTAATTCAGACAGAAGCGGCAGTCTCCTATCAAATGCTTTCCCAGCCCCAAAAGTACACTGACCGCTAAGAAAGCTGTGAGAGACTGTATTTAAGGCCCTCCTTAAACAATAAGACTTATAGTTATTATAGATTCTCATGGTCAATAAATATGTTTAATTCTACTTAAATGTTCACACTTTCTGAACTACTTAAAAACTGCATTCAATTTATGGCTATCTTCCAATTTTAAATTGATTATGAGAGCTGAAAAATTTAAAGTTAAAATTTTTCAGAAAATCATGAATCTGATAATCTTATAGTCACTGAATACAATGTCACTATATTGTTTAAAGATTCAAAAAAAATGGACAGTCTTCTATTTCAACGTGTGCTTCTGGTAAGTATAAAACTAGGAATAACCTGGTGGATGCTCCTCACCTACTCGACAGCACAGCATTTTCTAAAAATACTTTTTCTGTCTCCAGTCCCATCCAAAGGGATACAAACATAAAAGCAGAAATTGTAGCAAACACTAAATTTCACTCATAGTACAAATTTCATAATCAGATCTGTTAGTCCTGCAGTACTGTGGGCCAATCATCGGACTTCTTCAGTTCGAGCACACACCGCACAGGCAAACTATAGTCTATAGCTCACTATGCTATGCCAATTGCTTTCTCAAGATTCTCCAGTGTCTTTTTTTGTACTTAGACTTTTCTGGGTCTCCTAAAGGTGAAAAACATAAAATGGAGCCCCTTTAGAGTCCTAAAATGCTGCTGCTAACTTCAAGTTGCACTTAAACGATTTTAAAATCTCCCGAAACATGATTTTTAACAAGAAAACATTCAAACTGTAGATAATACAAAACTAACACTACTAAAGAGAACTGTGCTTCTTTCTAGACAAAAATTCAAGTTAAAACTTGTTCTCCTTGCTTCTGTCCCGCAGCTGTCCATCAAAAGCAGCTTTCTCCCTGCGGTCTATCAAATATTTCCCTCACAAATCAATTTTACACATGATCAGCCCATACCCCTACTGAGCTGAACCTCCCCGTTAATTAAGTGAAGAAATTACCATATATATTATATTAATGCAAACATCATTCAGCTAGTAATTCACGGCTGATCTGGATAATGGAAAGGTTGAACACCCATTAACCCAAGCCAACAAAATGGGTTGGCTGAGAAATTCTAGCGGGTCTCATGTGACTTCTCCCTCTGACTGCAGCCCTGCGGTATCTGCTATTGTAATAATTAAAATCCTCCCGGTAGATCAATACTGGAATCTCTTTATGGGAAGTGCCCTGATGGAAATGTCTCAAGGAAGCTGGGGCTGTGGAACTCAGAAAAATTCATTTTTTTTTTATCTGACAATTATCACCACACTGCAGACTAATTCAGCAGCGTACCCCTCTCACACTGCTTTGAATGCACTGGAGATTGACATCTTAAAAAACCTAACATCTCATTTTAACAAATAAAGGCACTATTTCCACATACAGTTTGGAATTATCAGCAATCATGAAACCACACAAAAAATTAATATACATTAAGTACTTCATCTTCTGATGGCTTCCTCTGAGTTTCAGTTATCGCTGCCTTCTCCTCATTTCCTCTCTTTGTATCTTCCTGTATTGATCTCTGTCTTTTCATCTCTTAAAAAAAGGGGAGAGGCATGTAAAATTATTATAAAGCTTGATATTTATATATTGAAATGTGGCTTTACATTATCAGCATTTCTGTATTTCATACATATACACCTACAGTTAAGCACCGCTACATCATGAGACAGTTCTCAAAGCGTTCCTACCTGGTCTATTCTCAACATACTGACTGAAAGACTGGAGTTGAGTTTTTCTGACTGTAGAATCCTTGCTGAACACAACAGGATTTCTGAAACGTTCTGTTGCTTTTTGTAATCGCTCAGTCCGAAGATCTTCCACGCCATTCTAAAAGCAAAAGAATTAACAGCACGATAGTTCAGAATAAGGAATTACAAGCCAGGGAGGTGATTTTTACCAGTTTTTAAGGTAACGCTGATGTTTCTAAGCTATCTGGCAGCATTGTAAAACACTATAAATAGCTCAACAGCAGGCTCTATGGCCAGTCAGCAAAAACTCTGGGACACATGGCTTAAATCCTCGATGACTTTGATGTGTCAGACACCACAAGCCCTTGTGTCTTCCACTCGTGATAAGCATCGCTAGAAGCTATGCTACCTCCTCTGGCCCACGACTCTCCCCTGTCTGTTTGTAGTCCTAGAACTTGTATGACAAGAAGAAATAGCTTCCAATTTTATGCCCATTCAGAAGAACCATTAATGCTGGGCGAGGGCTAAAAGGTAGGATTATAACACTACCTCACTGAACGGAATTTCATCAGCTATAACTTTCCAAAGCCTGATTTGTAAGTAAGCCCTTTACAGCTAGGGAAACTACAATTATCTTTTCTGGAGCTTCCTATGTTAATACTGGTAACAAATTCAAATGGTTCCATCAACAAGAAATATCCCAGAAGACTGAACCACTGCAGTGTGTGGAAGCTGCAGATACCGAGGTGCTGTGTACCAAACAAATATTTCATTTTATACCTAATCTTTTATTATTTTTATTAAGTGTTTTGAAAGTAAATAGGGAAAGGCTAAGATGCATGACTAATAGCTGAGCCTGCTGAATGCTGAAACTGGTTATCAAAAGCTACCAAGACTTTGCCCTTCCTCTGCATTGAGACAATCAGTAATGAGGGAGCCCTCCAATGGCCTATTCTCTAGCCTCAAGGAGGCCTGGGATACAGAAGCCTCCAGGGAAGGTAACAGTTTATCCTTTTCCACAAACACAGAATGCCTCATTTATAAATGTGTAAACTGCATTTTATTAAAAAAAATAAAAACCCAAATCAATGCTGAAAGCTGCAAGGGAGCAGATGGACGCTGTATGTTCTTTCTAAACACCATTTTCAAATCCCCAACTAAAAAGAGTCATACAAACGCAATCTGTTTAAAGTCTATGTTTTGTTGGAATAACTTTAGAAATTACTACAAAAGATCTTTTTGGAAAACAAAATCAATTTCATATATGTAGATGACTAACTTATGAAAATCAAACAACTGTTTAATTTTTTAAAAAGTTGTCTGATGTATTTATCATTATGATCAACCTTATAATATCTTAACTAGATAATTAGAATACAAATATTTTTGGCTTTAATTTCTTAAAGTATGATTTTTTTAACTGTTATTCTAATGATTATCCAATAGTCTAAAACTCAAGTCTTTGCTAAGATAAACAAACATGGTTAATATTTTTAGGGCTGGCAACATGCTAAAATATCAGTATGATTAGCTAGCAAATCCCATCTTAAGAAACCTTTTTAAGACTAGGAACTTCTGCCACTTTACAAATGTATTCCTCTAAACCCACTAATTCAGTTAGCCTTTTCAATCCATTGTATTATTGTTAGGCAAGCTTCATTCTGCATTAAATCCAGAGCAGAAAGCTAAATTGAACGCAAAAAAAAAAAAAGAAAGAAAGAAAGAAAAAAAAAAAGACACCAGACCCAATCCAGGCTTCCTTTTATTCAGAGATAGAGACGAAAAGTCTTCTGCCTCCTCCACCACACACTTTCATCACCAATTACAGACACGACATTACAGAGAGCAATGAGAGCCATTGTTTTGGGGCTTCAAAGCGGCTCTGTCAGGGGGAGGAAATCCTCTCAGTCAGCAGGGCAATCCCCACAGTCCGCAGGTGGGTGAAAAGTTACACAGGACTGCTGTCCCCAAAGCTGGAGAAATGCTAATGACAGAATGTGGGGAAAGGAGGTGGGGTGCTTGGGTGGTGACAATAGAGAGAGTCTGTAATAACAATAATGACATGCACACAAGGCCACTTTGTCTCAAACGCTACAGCAGATAAGAGTCACAATGGCACAAATTTCATACACACCGCTTTAGATGCTATATTCAATCACGTTACTATCTTCAGGTATGACAGAGTCTTAGAAATAACACCAACTGCTCATTTGCATGGGTAAAAGATTTAGACAGAAAACCATTCTAGAATTCTCTTGGCAATATTCCTCTTAGCAAAATCAGAGTTCAAGAACAGCTTCGTATGCCCTTGAATTGCTTGAGGCAGACGAAACAGCAGTTCTCCAGGGTGAAGCAGCTAAGGCAGCTGCTAAGGTAGCGAGACTTACCTTTGGCTCTGAGATATCAGTTGCAGCTTTCTGGGAAGCACTGGAGAGCGAGTTTGCCACCTGTGGCTGGGCTTCTAACAGCTTCTTCAGCTTCGAGTCCACCAATTTACTATTTTGTTCTGTTAAACATGCAAATACCATGAATGACAGATAAGAGGACTGAGATGCACAGGCCATTAATTTTAAGTGACATCACAAGAGTAATATTAAATTTCAAAAGACACTGGGGCTAAGACAACACATCAGACTAGACACATGGAGAGTTCTTTTGCTATATATTTCACGTTCAGGGTTAATCCCTTAAAAATATGTCAACATGCCTAAAGATAATGAAGTTATGCTATAGGTATTATTTATTACAATTACCTGAAAAACAGAAATACATCATACACACACATAGTACACAATAAAACAAAAAACTAGATATTAAAGAGATGCTTTCTTTGTTTACTTTTTGAGATTGTAATTTCTCTAATCCTGGATAGCTTGAAACTCACTATGTAGAAAAGGCTGGGTCTAAACTTGGGTCTGAACTTGGATTGACCCTTCTGCCTCTGCCTCCCAAGTGCTGGGATTACAGGTGCCTGCCACTAACAAACCCTGACACTTATATTTAAATTGTATTACTCTACCATTTCAATTATTTTAGTATGCTAAATTTACACATGCAACAGCATCTTGAAATACGGTATTAATATGATCTTGGTAACATACACACTACCAGAATCCATGTGTACATATATACCCAGTATCAAAATAGTGTATGCTTGCAAATACTTTCTACTTAAATAGCAGAAATATAATAAAGATTATCATGGTTTTAGAATGTGTTAAAAATAGATAGAAATGGAAGGCAACCAAACTATGGCTATAACTTTTCAAAGAAACCATTTCAAATTATTTTACCAAGTACATTAATCTCTAATAATAAAGTGATTCAGACATGAGTTGAAACAAATATTTCTACTTAAAAATCACACACAAAGTGATTTTTTAAAAATAAAATGGTTGTAAAAGGCATGCCAACTTTTGGAGAATGGTATTTTTCACAAAGATTAATAACTTTTCTAATTATAATATTCTTATTAAATGTCATTATCATTGCTTTCATGCAAATTTTTCAGTTTATACTGCCAGGCTTCTTTTTAAAACAATATCTGATGAACTATGGTCAAATCAAGATAAAGATTGAACAATTTATTATTAAAACATTATGACTTTTATACACATATTAAAAAAGGAATTTTGGAGAAAATAAAGCAGGACAAAAACTATATTATTTTCTGTGTGCTTCCAGATTCCAGTTTGTATTCCTATTTTTTATTATCATAACCACAACTATGGGCTACAAAGCCTCCACTTATAGCACGCTGAAGAGCCGTTATTGGCTGTGGGAAAAGCTGGGCTATGCTATAATCCTAGCAGCTGGGAGGCTGAAGCAGGCAGACTACCAGTGCCACCAGGTAGACTAGGCTAACACTGGGAGTTCCCGGTCAGCCTGAGCTACAGTGAGAGTCTGGCTCAAACAGAACAAAACAAATATCCCTAGTAACCCCAAACAGGAGATGGAGGCATGCTTTCCTTCAGGTGAATTTTCTTAGTTTTACTTTTTATTAGTTACTTCTTTGTGTGTGTTATGTATGTGTGTGTGTGCACGCACATGTGTGGACTTGCTAGTGTGCTAGACACCAACACTGGATGTCTTCCTTAGTAGCATCTGATATTTTTGAGACTGGGTCTCTCACTCCATGAACCTGGCATTCAAGCTCTGGGCTAGCCTGGCTGGCCAGCAAGCTCCATCCAGGGACCTGCCTGCCCACTCCCTGTCTGTGCTGCGATTCCAGAATTGGGCTTCCACACCTGGCATTTGACTTGGGAGATCAGAACTTAAGAGGCTCATGATTGTATGACAAGCACTTTCTTGAATAAACTATCTCCCCATCTCAGAGAGATATTTTTCTCCCCAAGTGTAAGAGTCAAGCTTGTCATGATTAAAATTAGCCAGATTTTAAAAATACCCCACAAAAGTTACGGTAGCTAATTTCTCCACATTACCTAAGAAATGGTTAATTTCCCCTAACTTTCCAATTTACTTTAAAAGGAGATACATATTGGTTATTTTACTAATTTTATAATTACATAATTAGAAGTCAATCTTCAAGTCCTCAATAGTAAAAGGTTATTGAGAATTCTCCTCCCTCCCTCTTCTTTTTCTCCTCCCCTGCTCAGTTACTAAGAAAGAATTCTGTAATTGTAAAGGGAGGACAAGATGACAACAATAAGAATATTTTCTTAAGGGAAAATTAAAGATAAATTCTACATTTTTAAGAAAGAAGCTGGAGAGATGGCTCAGTGGTTAGAAGCACTGGCTGCTCTTATAGAAAACCCAGGTTCGATTCCAAGCACCCACATGGAGGCACAAAATTGGATGTAATTCCAGTTCCAGGGGATCTGATGCCTCCTTTGGGCTTCCAAGACACTAGCCACAGAACATGGTACACAGACATACCTGTAAGAAAAGTACCCATACACATAGAACAAACAAAAGTAAAAATTTATTAAAAAAGAACTAAAAGGTAGTTTAATATCGAGCTAAACATTAAAAATGGTTTCCTTAAATATCAGAATTTTCTTGAACTATACTGTACTCTGGCTGCTGTACAGTAAGGGTGTATTTTAATACTGAGTCACAAGGGAGGTACTGACAAAAGGCCCTGAGTTTTCTCAGGCACTCCTTCCCTGCACGGCTGTTTCCTGGAGAAGTAAAAGAGCAGTCAGCCTGCGAGGACACGCCAAAGGTGCCGAAGAGGGCTGCTGTCATCCCACTGACCTGTGCAGGACAGGACACTTATTAGAGACCAACTCCTTATCTCCATGTTTAAAGAGAATGCCAGAGTCTTGACTGCTCCATCTTGAGAAACATGGCTGTAGCCACTTGGGTATACACAACTCCGGATTGCTTCCTGCTGCTCTTCTGAAGGCAAGGGGTACAGAACACACCCCAAAGGAAGCGGGTGGCCTGGAACGCACTCACTGTCCTCCTACCTTAGCCTTCTGTACCCACCCGCACTGCCATTACTAATTCTGAATTGAGTCTGGTCTATGGGCCCAGCTTTAGATCTGAACTATTCCATAGTTATTCCACATGTGGTACACAACAGCAATCACCATCCTGAAGCAGTGAGAAAGCCGCTCCCTGAATGCCTATCAACCGAAACTTAGAGTGATCAGTACTGAAAGAACCTATGTCATAATTTACTATACCAATGTTAAGCTATTTGAACATTCAACTAAATTCAACTAAAAACAAAATAACAAAAATAGTGGAAGGTGGATTTGACTAAATGATTAGTGAGAGCATATGATGTAAAGAGACTACAAAATAAATTATTGTTGATGAGATACATAAATATAACCATATATTTTGCCATGCAATAGGACACAAAACATTTATAATTTGAAATTACCGGGAGTATCAAGGTCATTTTCTATATTAGTAAGTTCATCTCCACCTCCTACCACAAAGCCTTCAGGAGTGTCCTCGTTAGTATCTATCTCAATATTATCATTTTCATCTGTAAGAACATGCAGCAATAATGTTAGTATATCATTTATATCTTATACCCTTTGTCCTCAACTCTAGAGGAGAAAAACTAATATTTCAATGACAGCTTCTCAAACTGAAGTATGACAAAGATAAGCAAATTAAGAACTCAGTTCAAGTCACTTTTCCACTGTTGGTTTAACAGTTATATTTTACATTCTTATGTCAAAGCTGAATTATCACATTAAAGCAAATGCAGAAGTTTTGACAATTTGCCACCCACTGTCTCTGAATCACTGAACTCATTAAGTCCTTGTGTTTTACTGTATAATCTACTTAATAATCTTTAATACAATAACATGAAAATAAAGTCGACTTCATTTTTATCACTTATTACATATGTAATACATATAATACACAAACACATCCTTGCTTGATTTTTGGCTTTCCAAGTAGCCACCAAGAGTTCTAATAACAGTTAACATTTCACAGACTTCCCATACACTGTGTAAGCCAGTTATAAGAAGAAAACAACAAAGAGAAACGATGGGGAAGAGCCTCGTCCTGGCAGGTGGGGAGTGGTGGGTACAGAAATTGCTGCTGGGAGCAGAAGCTAAAGCATTACATATGTGGCTGCAGTCCCTAAGCACGGTCCGCTGAGAGCTCTTTTCTGATCAACTACCCCAGCACAGCTCTTCTGCTCGGTTCCTGAAGGTGAACACCCTCACTTCACGGTCCTTAAAACTTCTCCAAATAATTCTGTAGCTTAGCAAATGAATTAGCAAATACTTCCAAGTGCTAAAAAGGTAGTCAAACACTTTTCTGCAGTAATCTGTGCCAGAGACATTAACTATTAATGATTTCAGGAGAGCTAGTTACACTTGGCTGCTGTCAATCAGTCACCATTGATTACTAATCACAAAGTACAAAATTCAGTATTCATTCTTTTACTCAAAAAAAAAGGAAACCAAAACCAAACAAACAAAAACCCCCAGCTACCTTGGTGGTTCTTATCTGGGGGAGGGGCGCATATCAGATATCCTGCATATCAGATATTTACATTACTATTCATAACAGTAGCAAATTACAGTTATGAAGTAGCAATGAAAACAATTTAATGGTTGAGGTCACTACAACATGAGGAACTGTGTTAAAGGGCTGCAGCATTAGGAAGGTTGAGAACCACTGATCTACAGTATTCTGTTAGGTAACTAGCAAAACACTGTGCTCGATGCTGAGGAGATAAGTTTTTAAAGACATCTATTCTCCTCAAACACATTAAAGTGATTATAACACCATGTAGGACCAGAGTTATGGGGTAAAAAAGAAGGTACAGAGCAATTCCAAAGATACAAAGATTATCCTTTGCCAGTGACATCAGGATTTCTTTCTTGGAAGCAGGAACACATCAGTTAGGTCAACTGAGGGGAAGGCATTACAGGCATGAAGGAGGAGAGCTAGGGTCTGCTCTGTCCAGAGAATGCAGCCAAGTCCAGTTTGCTCAGGCACACTTAAAGGGAAATAACAGAAGGTAAGGCTTGAAGGGCAGGACTGGAGTGAACCCAGAGCCCAGGGGGGCGGAATGGGCATCTAAATGTTGGTGGAGATGAAGAGATAGTGGTGTTGCACAAGATTCTGTAGTTTTCAGTCGAAATATCTGATGGTGACTGTGAAGTGTGTATAGTTCACAGGCAGCAGTAGCAGCCCTTTAGGCCCTTTACATACTAGACGGTTTCAATCTAACTCCTACAATACTGTTCTTGATTATACTTTCATATCTTTACATGACAAAAACAGTAAGCATCAGAGGGATTGGGTCGGAGGATGTTCTGCAGGCAACAGCATCATCCGTGCCAACTGCTGACCTAGCTGTGGTACTGGAGAACAGAAAAGCTGGAGGTGAGAAACTGTTATGACCTGAAGATGGAAAGCCTAACTTAAAAGAACTGCAACAAGGTTTGAAACTGATTGGACACCGAGCTATGGGGAAGGGGTAAGAGGCAAGGCAAGCACTTCAATCCATCTTAAACAATGGTTTTGGTTGGAAAGTGGTGAAGAGCAGAAAGTCCCGTGTCATGCTAAACAGGTGCTATTTATACTCTTTCCAGAAAAAAATGAAGCCTCCACTTATACTACCATTCATCAATATTATCTAGATGGATTAACTCAGTGTTGCTAGATTTACATAAAATGATTACTGTTGGGGAAGACTAAACTAAAAACCGATCTTCTATCAGCTCACCCTATGAATGAGGTTTTACTTGCTAGTCGCTAACCAGTTTTGAAATGCATGTTAAATTCTTTTCAGCACATCTCAGCAACCTGTGAGAATACTTTAAATGCATTGTAGCAGAACTCAAGTACATGCTTATGTGTGTGTGTGTGTGCACATGCATATGTGTATTGAAAGACACTACATCTATATCAATGCATCTACATACATCAATCACTACAGTCTTCATGGAAAAGCTAGTAAGTGAGTAAAATCAAAAGTAGAGATCCAGTACATAAATATGAAAGAGAGACAAGTGTGGTCTGTGTTCTGCGTTACATGTGCAGGACATGAGAATCAGCTATGCAATAGGATGTGACGATGGGTACCGGCTGACATCGCATAACCTGGCAGTGTGCACCACTGTAGCACAGCAATTAAGCCAATCCTACACTCTTTTTTTATAGGTGAATGGAAACCAGGATATCTGATGATAAAAGGATGATCTACAATGCCAAGAAAAGAATCCAGGAAGGTTGTCATTAAAAATACTTTCAGAAAAATAGAAGATTCAGAAAGAAGTTTCTCACCTTTTTAAAAAAATATTCTCAAACAAGGTCTCCATAAAATTCAGAACTTTCTATGAGAAATGCCCTGGGCATGGTGGCACACACCTGTAATCCCAGCACTGGGGAGGCAGAGGCAGGCGGATGGCTGTGAGTTCGAGACCAGCCTACAGAGTGAGTTCTAGCACAGTCAAAGATGCACAGAGAAACACTGTCTCAGACAAGCAAAAAAGATAGGAAATGCAATATAAATATTATAGAGAGTCCTAATAGAAGATGAAAATAACAATCACTGGAGTATTTAAGATTTTATTTTGGCCCAATGCATTTAGTGATTCACATTATCCCAAGTTATATCAGGAACTGGGTTCCTATGAGTCCATGTGAACTCTGGGTATGCTATAGGAGGGTCAGCAAACTACTAGACAGGGGCAGATTTCATCCCACTGCTTTTGAGGGGCTATCCCCATTCATTCAAATATAATTCAAGACTGCTTTCAGACTACACAGGCTGAGTGGAGCAGTTGTGGTAGAGATCCGGTGGTCTGCAAGTGTAAATTATTTACTCTGGCCCACATTAAGATGCTTGCTGAATTCTGGTTTTAGACAAGTGGCTAGAGTTGCCAGAAAGGCAGTTGTGTATGTATGCATGTGTGTATGTATGTATGTATGCATGTCTGAATCTCAGGAAGATCTACTCCTTCACAGTCAAAAAAATTAAAGAAAACACAATAAAATACATAATCCACACATTCTGTGAATTTTCTTTCTTTCTTTCTTTCTTTTATTTTTTTTGGTTTTTCAAGACAGGGTTTCTCTGTAGCTTTGGAGCCTGTCCTGGAACTAGCTCTTGTAGACCAGGCTGGTCTTGAACTCACAAAGATCCGCCTGCCTCTGCCTCCCAAGTGCTGGGATTAAAGGCGTGCGCCACCACCGCCCGCTAACTGTAAGCTTTTAATATAAGGAATCAATTAAAACTCAAAGCAATAAGTTTTATTTACTTTGAATAAACTCACCATTGAACTGGAGGGAGCTTTCTTTTGCTTCAGCTCTCTAAGGTTTTAAAGTCCTTATTTGGCTAACCTGTAGCGTAATAATATTCTAAGATGAACTAAGGACAAGTACCTGAAATGTTCTATTTAATAAATAGGTTATGACTTTGAAATAAAAAGCTCACAGGCTTCTTGAATATACTTCCAGCAAACGTGCAGTTTCAAACTGAGGACAGCCAAACTGAGTACTGAGAGGCAAAATTAATTTTTTTTATTTATATGCTCCTTGTGTCAACATTAAGCTTAGCTGCAAATACTGAAGATGTTCCTCTCAGAGTAAGGACAATAGAAATGACCTGAAGGAAACTGCTATGGAACACTGCAACAATTTCTACACATTGGGCTAGAAGAGTCTCATGCGGCCGAGGCCCTGATGCTCTTAGCTTTTCCTTCCAATGCTGGGATTACAAGTAATACCCTTCACCTGGCTAAAACTATGTCAAAATGCTTTGTATTTCATTTTGTGTGTGCAGGGAGGAGGGATGACTATAACATAGCCCACAAGTGGAGGTCATAGGACAAAGTATAGATAGACATTGATTCTTTCCTTATGCCACAGACATGGCAAGGATTGAGTTTAGGGCAGAAGGCATGGTTGAAAGTGCTTTTACCAGCTGAGCCATTTCACCAGCACAAAATACCACGAGATCTCATTCGAAGGGAAAATCCTAGAGCTGGTGGTGATGCTTAGTGGTAAAATGCACACTTAGCATATGCACTAAACTTGGGTTCAATCTCCAGCATAACCCAAGCAGTTTCCCGTAGAAAAGCTCAGCCCTGGCAAGTCCCACAGTCTAGACGTGAAGGACGCGACTCCATTTCACCTACTCGTCCCACAGTGAGACACCAAAGGAAATCATAAACCACATTCTGTACACAGTTTCTGCTAAAAAGTGTCATTTCCTCTTCCTCCTCCCTCTCTTCCCCTTTCCTTTTGGATTTTGAGGCAGGGTCTTACTATACAGCCAAGACCAGCCTCAAGCTTGAAACCACCTCAGCATCCTAAGTGCCAGGATTACAGGATTACAGGCTAAAGAATGATGCTTATATTAAAATAAGGGCAAAAAGTTGAGTTGGAAATACTAACAGTTCTTTTGATTTACTGTACTTTCCTTTGCTTTAAAAAAAGTATCAATAGGCTAGAAAGTTTATGGTTTTGATGTAACATTTTGAAGTAAGAATAAGAAGTGCTAAAAGGTCTGCTGAAGATTTTTGGGTTCTCTGTAGAATATTCTACAAAATTCTTTAGCTCACCTCCAGATGCCTTTGACCTTTCTTTCAACTTTTCTGCAGCCATTTCACCATAGCTGGGAAGTTCTGACATCTTCACTCCGCATCGAGCTTCTGCTATTAGCTGACGAGCCCTCTCTCTCAGCTGCCGACGTCTCTCTTCATCTTGCTGCTAAGATATATTGAACAGTTGCCAGCTCAGTAATTGACAGAAATGCAATTTCATTTTCAATCTGATCATCGTGATAGGAGCTGGTTACAGCATGGTGCTTGGCCCACATTATAAACAGGATGCTCTGCATCAGCGGGATGTCACACCATTTTTAAAAGACACCTTAGCACCAGCTCTTTAAAACATTTACAAATCATTGTATTAAAACGGCCATCAAATTTAAATTAAAGAATGTTTGGCAATACGTGCTATTAAAGAAAAGGCAGAAATTATTAGTAAAAGAACAGACTTAGAGAAGGAAGTCACAATAATCAGAATAGACTTTTAATTAATTGTGTTTTCCAAATAATATTTAACTTGCTATTTTCTAATAAAGGCACTGAGCACTATCTATAAGATGCCTTGATACTGTAAAATACAGCTACATGATATTGATCAAATAGAGGAATGGTATTTTTGATCAAATACAGTAAGAGTGAAGATCAGTTAGCAGTTCCAACTTAAAAACTGCCAACAACATAATGGTGATATGAAATTCATTTTTGCTACATCTTCTCCTAGATGCACAATAAGAAAAAAACTAACAATAAAGCCTAATAACATTTTTGAATTTAAAATTACTAAAGCTTACAACAAATATGTAGGGCAGGTGCTGAGTACTTAAAAGGGGTTATTAAAAACTGTAAACAGGGACTCACGAGATGGATCGGCAGTTAAGAGAAAACCCTATGCTACTATGGGGACTGAGAGCGGATTCCAGCACCCATGTAACAAGCAAGGTATGATTTGCAACCCCAGCAGTGTGCGGCACTGAGACAAGAGAATTGCTGGGCCTTTCTAGGTCCAGGTTCTAAAGTGGATAAGATAGAATAAGATACCTGACAGACATTCAGTGTTCATGTAAACACACACACACACACACACACACAGAGAGAGAGAGAGAGAGAGAGAGAGAGAGAGAGAGAGAGAGAGAGAGAGAGAGAGAGAGATGCCAATATAATAGGAAATTGCTTAGTAAACTTGAAAGTTTATAACATAAGGGGAAACCTACAATAATCTGGCTCTAGCATCTTTGGACGCTCTCTTCTCTAACATTTCCTAACCTCCATAAAACATCTGTCCACATCAAATTGCTTACATAAACCTATATATCACATGTGCCTGTGATTTGAATACATCATTCCCTTTTCTCGACCATGCTTCGACCCACTAAGCCTTGGCTGATGCCACATTCACTGTACTGGTGGGATAGAGTGTCCTGCACATGTGAGTGATGATTGGTATTACCTATCACCTTCACAGAATCTAGAGCCACCAGGGAGATGAGCCTCTGGGCATTCCCAGGAGATTACTCTGAGTGCACTAGCTGAAGTTAGAAGAGCGACCCGCTGGATGGTACCATTCACTCCCTGGCTAGGACCTGGACTATGGAGGTGAAGAAGGGGAGAGGAACAGCCAGCATTCATCCATTGTTCTCTTCTGCCCCAAGGCTGCCCTGTGACCAGCTACTGTATGCTCCTCCTGTTGCCTGGGTTTTCCCACTATGATGAACTACACTTCAACTGTGGACTGAGATAAACCCTTTCTCCTTTGAGTTGCATTAGTCATAGCATTTTCTGAAGCAGGAGGAAAACAAAAGTAAGACACACATGTAAATATTTTTTAAAGTAATAACTTCATTATAACTTTGAAACAATAGTTTTGGCTGGGGCAGGCAGACAAAAGGAATCATGGCTCTTGCATCGCACCTGAAGAATGAGTGGAATCTGGAACTGACAGAGATTAATGTCTGGTTATGACAATCACTGCATGTAAGAACAGGAGGTAAGAACAACACAGTCCAACGACGAGAAAGCCTACCGAGGGAAAAACACACTAAAGTAGCAGGAACCACTCAAGGTGGCTTGGAGTGTTGGCTTTTTAATGTTGTTTGCTTTCACTTTAAAAAAAAAGTTTAGGGAAATTAAAGACTAATCTAGCAACAGTATGTACTATAGATTAACACAGAAGAACCAGAATGTCATGAATTAGTAGACTTATGAACAGCCCAATGACATTATAGCAATATTCAGGAAGAGTAAGTGCTAAAAGGAACAGAAAAGAGAAATGCAAGAAACATTTGAGACAGAATTGATTTCTATACCAATTTTTGGTTAGAGATGTGGATTCAGAAGTTTAAAACTGAATATGTACAACAACTATGGACTTATAATAAAAATATAAAACTAAAAGAAATCATAAAGAGCCAGTGTTTCAGGTAAGACAGAGCGGGTTTGAAGAGGACTTTCTGAGTAAAGGTCTTAGCAGTGGGTCTGATGCTCCTGTGTGACGTGAAGCCAGGACTACAATGTTGAAGGATGAATACATGGAAACCTGAAGAGGAATAAGGAGGCCACCAACTAAAGCTGGAGAATATCTATAATTATGTAAGGGGGAGTTGCGGGAGAAGAAGAGAACAAGAACACCAATGGATCACGAACATCTAAGGCTTTCAAGAAAAAAGTAGACCTGGGCGTGGTGGTGTTCACCTTTAAGCCCAGCACTCAGACAGGAAAATTTCTGTGGGTTCAAGGCCAGCCTGGTCTACTTAGTTCTCCAGGACAGGCAGGGCTATATAAAGAGACCCTGTCTTAGAAACAAACAAACAAACAAACAAACAAAAACAACCTATTATAGTGAATGTTGAAAATTAGTCAGAATATTTAAAAGGGACAATCAGGCTTGGTGGACAAGGCAGAAACCAGATGATAGGAGGAACTAAAATCTGGGTACTTCTTTTTAAATATTTTATTTTGAGGTAGCTAAAAATCAAGAGATCTTGGCATCATCAAATTAATAAGAGTAGATTAATAGGTGTGTCAGGTCGTTCTAGGGATACACTCTGAAGTTCTAGGTAGGCAAACTGACACACTTCCAACTATCAAAAAGGACACTGACCACAATGAACTCAATCAATGAAGTTACATATGAATGAATAAAAACTGTAGTTCAATATGATGTAGAACTTACAGTATCATAATTCACAAATACTGTGAGCAGAGTAGAGAGACCATATATAAATAAGAAATCAGAGATCTTTAACCCAGAGGTTGGTCTTACTGTCATTAACACTGGGTCAACTGTGTACCATGTGTGTTTAGATATGATTGTGTACACGTTACTTATAACATTCTATTCCAAGTGTTAAAGTGAATCCTCCAACCTTCTCTAACTTCCATTTTATCCATAAACACAGGGGACAGAGTAACAGAACAAACAACGCAGCAAGAAAGCAGCCCCTAAACCAACTTCCACAAACAGAATTACACACTATCTTAGACACATCAAGAAAAAGATTTCATGATTCAGAGAAAGGTGAGTCTGATCCCACTGTTTACAGACTGACAAGGAACATGGGGACATTTTCACAAGTCTGAGCTTGAGTGCATGTGTGCACGCACACACACACTCTCATACACACACACACAGACACATGGAGAGAGAGTTGTTGAAAACATAAAAAATTGTTACAGTGAAAAGCCCTGGGCTCAGTATGTGCGATGCAGCCACTTGAGGCTGCTTACAGCTCCAGCTGAAGCACTTGGGAGACAGAGGCAGGAGAATTTAAGAGTTTGAGGTGAGCCTGGGTTAGATAGCAAGACTCTGGTTCAAACATGGTCTTTTAAATTTTCTATAATGCAAACAAGCTACTCTTGTAATAAGCGTTATTTTAACATAAGAACCGTAGAAGAGAAGGAGGGAGATGAGCTGGTTACTTCCTGGGGTAGGACAGTTAAAAAGCAAAAGAGAGGTCTAATATTCAAGAGAAATTTTCTTAGCCTTTGGAAAGAAGCTCATTTGTAAGCAGAGGAATCTAAACATGCAGGGTAAGAATGAAGACATAAAAATAATATATAAAACCTTTTACTTATTATCAGTCTTTCTGAATTCTGAATACAAACTATGAATAAATAAAGATGGGGCTCGATGATATTTTAGTGATAATTACTGCTATTTCCTGAGTTTTCATGTACTAAGTGCTTTATAATCATTATTTCATTTAATTCTTAAATCCTGCCCTTTTAAATGAATGCAACAGGCTTCAAGTCTTAGTGCCACACAACGGAAACACCCAATAGTTCAACCCATGTCTGCCTGACTCCACAGTCCTTGCTCTTAACTGTTAAACTAGCTGATCCCCAAAACGTCAAGTTAAAAACAGATGTGGCGGCACACATCTACAATCCCAGAATTTGGGAGATGGAGGCAAGAGAATCAGGAATTAAAGGGCAGTCTTAGTTAATGTAAATTCTAGGCTAGCCTGGGCTAAAAACCAATCCACCAAAAATACAGAATCAAGAGGCAGGTGAAATGGTTTGGTGAGTAAAGTCACTTGAGCTGGATCCCGGGATCCACAAGGTGGAGAGACGCTGCCTTTTCTGACTAGTTGCCCTTTGACCTCCATAAGCATACTGTGGCATGTGCATGAACCCCCAATTCCAAACCAATAAACAAATACGATATTTAAAAAAAAACTTAAAACAAACCTCAAAAGATCAAGTAACATAACCAGCTAAGAGAGCTGAGCTTCACTAACCCTGTACCCTTCAAACTTAAGGAGTGGGAGCATTAATAAAAACCATGATTTAATATGCCGCAGGCAATGAGATTTAAGCCAATTTCATTACATGAATAATAACTTCTTACAGAGCTAGGATATGATGATTCAGACTAAGATGAAGTAGTCTTTGGTCATTTTAACTGAGTTAAAATAAACGATTCTACCTTTCCAAGTACATTACTTTTTTCTCACAAGCTACAAACTCTCGAATGTTGCTGAGGGCTCCCTAAGAGTGTGACTTAAAGTAGGCAATTATTAATAAAAACAACTTTAAATACTAATCACCACACTTTATCAATTTCCATGTAAATTGTTTGTTTGTACTTATTTACCCATCATTGTTCTGAATACAATAGAAAAATGCAAATGAACAAATCAGAATGCAGCCCTAATGGCACTTTCTGTTTATAACCATTAGCCCAGAGGTGTGCTGTAATTCAATTCTCAAGTAGCAAGATTTAGCCTCATTAACAGACTGCAAGGGCAGGTTACAACTCATAAAACCCTACAGTAAACAAAGTTTATAGACACAGCGCAAAATCTTGAGCCTGATTGACAGAATTCTAGTTCCCTATCAGATTGCCTTAATTTACTTTTCTACTAATGTCCTTATACCACAGAGACAATTTTGCTTGGGCCCACAGCTCTCTAGTGGGATGGCATATCTGCATTGTTTGTTTTCTCACCCGTAAGAACCAACTGAGAAAATAAAAGATAATTGTTAAAAGTCATGGGAATGTAGCTCAGTGGTAGAGCATTTGTCTATCTGTGAAAAGCTCTAGGTTCAATCCCCAGCACCATGGCTCCCCATCCTCACAAACAGTCATGAAGGAAAAACTTGCAGTTGTATCAATTGATTGCATAAACAATATCAGTTTATTGGTAGTTCTAAATTTTTAGTTTCCTCGTGATAATTTATTCCAAATAAAACTATTTCACTTATATGTGAGTGCCACTAAAAGTCAGATCACGGGAGTAGGAGAAACAGCTAAGTTATTGAATGTTTACTTCGCATGCATGAGACCTTGCATTCAATTCCCAGCAACACACAGTCAGTTTGTTTGGTAATATTTAAACAATAGATGACAACAAAATCTCTGAAACTTACCATATTTACTAAAAATGGCTATTCTGTTCATGTCCGAAGACAACATGACCAGAGAGTAGGGCCCAAAACACTTTATCAGTTTGTAAAGCATTCAGGGCAAACTGTTCAAGCATGTTGGTAATGTCTCTGATCATGCTTTGCCTAAATCTAAGCATAGAGATGTGCTTTTGTTATCTATTTGACCAGTCTACACATGAACTAAGACAAGGACTGACGTGCTGTCACGAGCAAATAATCAGTTTACTTGTGAAAAGGCCTTTTCTCTGAGGCGCAAAGGAACAAGTTAGAAGGTCCCCATCACTAAAGGGAAGCTGGGCACAGAGCAACCCTAGCCTCCATTTACTTCCACTACATAAACCCAAAAAGCTGAAGTACTTCCTGACCGTCTCTAAGACACCCGCCTCGGTCAGAGTTAGGATGTTGCCTTTCAACAATAGATGTACTACAGAGAGAGTCTGATGGGAGCTGATTTTGGGAGGCCTCCCTTCCCATGAGCATTGCTACGACGACCTTCTGTGTGCTGGATGAAAGCTACCGGCACCTTGACTGCCAGAAACTGAATCAAACTTTAATACACTGCTTAGCACCATACACATTACAACTGCCATAATAAGGAACAAATTTAGTGTCACCGAAATTTCAAAGCAATGAGCTACACATGCTCCTAGCATTTTTCAGAGACACATTATTACTGTGATATTACAAGTTTTTGTTCTTTGCAGTCAGTTCAAGTACTCAGGAAGATGGGTGATGCGAACTAATTTGTTTATGTTCATTTAAAACCTGCGTCCCAATCTTGAGTCAGAAACCCCTAGGAGAGAGGCGAGGCCAATGAGCCTGCACTTCACCGAATCAGACAGAAAGTATCACACAGAAGCTGGGTCAGAGCTAATAACTTTGGACACTAACTGAAAAATATTCAGCCTTTCTCTGCATGTCTTGAGGCTTCAGTTTGCCGTTTTCCTTATCGTGCTGAAATGGTCTATGATCTGCTACACAGAGAGGCACTAGTAAAACTTGACGAGTTACGGACAAACTCTTCTAGAATAAGTAATGTAATTCCTTGTTTCCTTTCCATAAAAATGTATTGGTATGCAATTTTTATATTTCACAGTTCACCGCCATCTAGGCAAGCTTTCTTCCACTGCTTCAATGGCGCTACTTTTAATTTTATCCTCCTTAGCTGTAGTAATTAAAGTGATCAGCAGCGGCACCCCAACAGCTGACACAGCTACAATCCCCTAGCAGACCCTACTTTTAAAGGGAAGGAGAAAAAAGACTGGTTTCATTTCACAGAGAACAAGAAAATCAAGCTTCCCAACCCTCAACTTTATTCAATTGTTCTTTCAGCCGCCTTCGGATCTTAAGAAGCAAATAAAAATGGCTGCTATGGGGGGTCCTTTTTATTCCTGCCGCAAATGTCACAGAGTGACATTACTTTAGGCCAAAACTGTGCCGTGGATTTGCGAAGGTGAATTACAACATGAGAAACTGTCAGTGTAGTTTCTGAGGTCATCACCCACCCAAGGGTGTCTTTTACAGTGGGAAATAGCTTCACTCAGTCACTTGAAAATATTCACTGAGAAGTCCTTCTGCTTAAGAAACATGCACCTATTATATTTTCACAAAACCAACTTTAAAAAACATATCAGAATGTGTCCTCATTCCATAACAAATTTTACAACTGAACAATTCTCCCTACCCCACTGACAAAACCAAAAGTCTGAATTTCTTTTTTGTGTTGCTGTACTGTTTGATACAGTTGTTAGGAACTCGACTCTAATTAAACTAAAAAAAATTTTTGAGGAAAAAGTTTTATATGCTGCTTCTCAAAATTGTCCTTAGAATACTCCAATTTCATAATAAACTAAAAAAAAAGAAATTTTCACCTTTTCATCAACAGACAGGAAGCTAAGCTCTCTTATTAGTACCAAGAATGAGCAACAACAACAAAAGATTCCATGCTTGTCCAGAGGCAAGGATTACCAAAGCTCACCTATTCACCTTCTACAGAAAACAGAAAGAAGGAAAAAAAAAAAAACCTACAAGGATTTCACAGGTTTGGGTAGACCACTAGATATTTTACTGCCAACCTGGTCAGCTCTTGGCTGAATAAATAGGACTTAGGGTGAAACATTAAAACTGTTGAGCAGATCTTTGCAGTTCATTTCAAACTTTTCTCATGTGGGTTTATAACACAAGCAGGCATGCTTCAAATGACCACACCTGCTCATTCTCTGGGGATGGCCTGATCTCTGCTTCTCTAACAAAGGAAGAAAGAAAAAAAAATTCAGCCTTTCTTGTTGCAAAACAGAGTGGAAAGTCAGAATCTTTCTCAAGTTTGTTCCATCTGGTCAGATTAAATCTTTGATCAACCTCGGGGATTACATTCATTTTTGTAGTAACCATTACATTTGGATTTGTTTAATACACATAGGCAAAATAATAAAAGAACATAAATTTAAGTTTGAGATCTAGCTTTTTTAATAGGAATGGGAAATACAAAAAGTTGAACTCAAAAAAAAAGATATACAGTTTAAGAATGTAGATTTCATTAATAGTCAACTCATGAAATTGAAAATATCATACTCTGTAGTTTTTCATGATTCTCCTTTCAAGATACACCAAGTATTATTTTTAACTGCAGCACCTGTTTTGCTGAGCATTGCAGCATGGTGTACACCAGTGGAGAATTCTAAACATAAAAGAGCACGATTAAATTAACAGTAAAAGAGCTCTTCCTGTAAGGGTCTCTGGAAGCAAGCTGGGACAGAATGTTTTATATTCTAAATCAGTAATTATTCTGTTTCACTTATTTAACTAATATTTAAGAATTCCTAGTGGCTACTATCTTTCTCTAAAAAATAATTATTTTAGGATTATAAAAGCAATTATGTTGTGTTTTTGAAAACTTCAAACTGTATTAGCAGAACTAATAGAAATAGTTTGGGCTTCCAAAAAGAGGACCCTTTGATAATTTAATTCCTCTTTTCTTTGTGAAACTGATAACTTCTTAGTTTAAAAAAATTATAAGAAAAAAAGAAGAATGGCTGACTAAGTATCACCTTGTGCTATATCCAAGGCCTCTTGCTGGTTGTCTGGCTGCTCTTTTGTAGGCAAAAAGGAGCTGAACGCTCTCTGGCTCCTCAGATCTGGCCCAACAAATGCACTGCCAGTCATGCACATGGATCTAGCTTAAAACCCAGTGTGAGCCTAAAAGAAGCCAGTCAGGCTGGCACCTACTCATGCAGAAGGAGATAGATTTGTCATGACAGGCTGATTATTCAATGTAAAGAAACAGTTTAGCTTTTCTAATCTGGTACAAATACATCTTTCTCAGCAAAAAGGTAAAAGGTCTAACAGTTCAAGTATTTAAAGTAGAGAAACCAACAACAACAAAAAATGTAACGTCAAAGTAAACCATAGGTATTTGTGCAAAAGTGTCCTGTGGCTC
>JAQHUG010000378.1:858885-896385 GCA_028555095.1 Dicrostonyx torquatus | reverse complement strand
ACAATATAAGGCTCTTATCAAGAATGCGAGTTGTAAAAACAAGTTGTGTTTTCCCTTAACTTGGAGAAAATGGGGTATAGGGGAAGAGAACCAGGGAAAAGCAGAAAATCGAAGTATAAATTTGTATTCATATATCATTTGGTATTAAATCTAAAAACATAACGTGCGTGAAGAACAGACGACTTGCTCAGCTCTTGTGGAGCAACTGAAGGGGCCGCCTCACCGACTCTGCGTCTGGAAAAACACTTTGATCTTTGTTCAAGTCAATTCATGACCAACAACGGGCAAGACTGCATGATACACACCAATGGTGAGGTCTAAACCCCAAACAAACAAATTGGTTTTGTTAAAGGTGTTCAGAAGAGGTGACCAAGACAATCTTTGCAGAAGCCAACAGGCAGATGATTCTTTAAATTCTAATGCACGCGCAGGCACCACTTCAGGCTAACACACACATAAAGCAACCAGCAGAGTAAGAGCGTACTTTCATCTACTTTGTGTCAGCAAGGAAAACCACATTTCAATTGAATTCTCATTAAGGTATTACAAGGTTCTCATACAATGCCCAAGTTCTCCATCAATAATGTCTCAAAACTAATAGTTAAAATATAGTTGTACATATTTGTTAAATGGACAGGGTTGTGAAAATCAACTTACTAAGCATTTATAAAATAAGAGTATCAAAAAACTAATTAGACAACTTTCCTTTCTATGGCTAGTTTTTAAATGTCATTTAAATCTCTTTGGGGAAGAGGGTTGTTTCAAAGGGCTCATTTTTGCATCGACCATGTCAAAGGAGGTCAGAAACCCTCAACTATAAAGTCACCGCTCTGCTGTGGCACAAACAGATTCTGCGGCTAAAATCAAACAAAGACCAATTAAACTAATCATAACGTCCCAGTGAACACAAGGAAGCTCACCTGGTATTTCTGGACTTCTTTCATGATTTTTCACATTTACTCAGTTTTGGGGACTATAATTGCCTTGACCAAAATACTGTGAAATTACTGCTCTGATCTACTAATGGCTGCAAAAATCAAGTCATTGTGGTTTCATGCCAAGGGGCCATAGCAAGGTGGTGCAATGATTTCTGACATAGAAGACAACTTCTAAAAACTCAAAAGGGAAAATTAACAGGATGTGGTTCACATTGCCAAAGACTGTTCATTAATTACCAATTTAATCACGGCTGGAAGCATGACATTACAAAAATCTGGCTGAAAGTTCTAATAGATTATGAAGACCACCTAAGAAGAGTGACCAAGAAATGTACAAAACAATTAATACTGTTTCACTGCTATCAAAGACACTCAGATGACTTTCCATCAAGTGAAGCAAAGGCATTAGTAGCTTCACAGTGCCACCACTAGGAACTGTAAATACAAGAGCACACAATTAGAAATGCAGATGTGAATTCAGTCAAAGCATATATCCTTGGGAAAGTCAGAACATGATAAGGAGAACAAAAGAAACATTAAAAATGAAATGAATGAAGATTTAAACGCTACTCTTGCGCATGCTGAGCGGGAACAGAACAGGCGATATGAAATATGCCTTAGCAATGGCGATATCATCCTGGGGTGTTCAACGTGACACTAACAGCCATATGGAAAATTTTCATGGCCATTAACAGTGGCAATAAAAAGAGTGTTCCCGGCGCTAAGACACCTAGCTCTAGCTTTATACGCTCATGACATTCTTGAGTAAATAGGATTTTTGAAGCTAGGGGTTTATGGTGACATAATAGAAAAGATGCTTGGGGGTTTTCCCAGCCAACAATGCTGGGTTTTGTGTGACTCTAGAGATATGCTAGCAAGATAACAATGTTTTCTAAGAAGTCTAGTAACTATTGTTAGAATAGCAGACTTCAAACCAACTTAAATTCGGACTGAAGAGATAAGGTATTATTTAAATCACAGAGAATAGAAAAGCACTGCTGCCTCATACAGATATTTATACTGAACACAGGAGCACATCAGCATTCTTCCTTAAAAGGCAACTGTGGGAAGATTAGACATCACTTAATGTGTCTTACTGGCCTGAAATGGATTATGTACAGTTGATCTTTTGATGACTGTGTTGAAGTAAAATATGAAAGATATTTTCATCTTGGTGCCCTAGGCATATTCTATCTCTAAATAAAATAAAATACTCTATGTGTTTTAAAGGTTTTGGATTTCTTTTTATAGTAACTGAAAACTCATACCTATAATAATTGAAATTATAAATTAAAATTAGGCTATTTCTCCCTAATACCAGAAATGATAAAATGTGTAATTTAGAAAAAAAAATTTAATTTAATTTTAAAACTTTGGTTAACAGAGGCTATTGAATGTAGTAATATCTATAAATGTATGATAAATGTATGATAAAGCCAATATTTATGAGTTTATAAATATAATTATATATATACTTAGAACAATACATACGAAGACACACAGATGCACATGAAAAATTACAAAAAAAGTTAGTCGATTTTTTATCAAAATGATTAAAAAATGTAATTCATTTTATTTTATGTGTATAACTGTTTTGTCTGCATCTATATGCCACATGTATGCCTGGTAGCATGGAGTTCAGAGACAGTGTCACCCTCTGGAGCTGGGACTACAGATGGTTGTGAGCTGCTATGTGGGTGCTGGAATCAAACCTGGGTCCTCTGCAACAGCAACAAGTTCTCTTAAGCACCGAGCCAGCTCTCTAGCTGGTTTTACCAAAATGACATTTTATGATATCTTTTTGCCAAGTGGATGATAACTCCATCTTATTATCTGGAGAATATTCAATTAGATAATTTAAATCTACCACACACAATTATCGGCATGATAGACAAGTTCCATTTAAATTACTATTTTCCAACAAACATCAAAAGTACAAGACAGAAAGCCCCACCCCCCAAGACAACAGAATGTAAAGACACAAGCTGAAAACTGGAAGAGGCTCCGGGGGTCAGCTCGCCTACTGCTCTTGCAGGAGATAGCAGCTTGGTTTTTAGCACCCAAGTGGTGGTCCACACCAGCCTATCACTCCATGGGATCAGATGCCCTCTTCTGGCCTCCACAGACAATTGTACACACATGTGATTACACAGAGACACACAATTAAAAATAAAATAAACCATTAAGGTTTAACATGAAAAATAGCTTGTATTTTCTTCTTCAAAAGTAAGGCATTTAAGTTTATTTCTAAGATCAGCAAAACAAAATAACTATTATCTGTATTTTTTATTGTTATTCTTTTCAGTCAATCTTAAAGGACTAATCAACCTAAAATCTTTCCCATACATAGTTTTTTTTTTTTTTTAGAGGATTCAAACATTTCTGCAAACATCTGAAGATAAAGCAAATCTTCAAAACTTACTACTAAGTTGCAGGTAGGTTCTCCCCCCTGCTAAGGTAAGAATCGGCTGTTATATAAACTGTGTATAATGGGTGGGTCATTGCACTGAGGTATTAAATATAATGGAAGGAACTTCAAGTTTGCTTTATAATAGTGCAGAATTCCTATTTGTTTTTAAAAGATGAGTTTTATGAGTGTTTTACCTGCATGCATGTACATGCAACATGTGTGTGCCTAGTACCTGCAGAGTTTATAAGAGTTATTTGAATCCTTTGAAACTGGAGTTACAGATAGTTGTAGGCCACCATGAGGGTGCTGGGAACTAAGCCAGGGTCCTACACAAGCAAAGAGTGCTCAAGTCTTGAGCCATTTCTCTAGACCCTGTTTACTTTTTTCTTTTAAAGAAGCTTCCAGTTTAGCTGTTTCCTTCTTAAGTCAGAAGACTGAGATGATAATTCGTACTTAAACAAAGTTCTTGTTTAGATAGTGGTAGTTTTGAAGAAAACTGAGTAAAATTAAAAGGTTAATGGCATCTATTGTTACGAGTTGTCTTTTGGGAAAACTATAACTCTGGCTTCCCCTAGAATAACTTAAACACAGTCGGTACATATAGAACCTGGTAAGACTACTAGGCTGCGGTCAGCGACTTAGAAAATGCCCCCAGACGTGAAGTCTACAGTTCGAGTAGCCATGAGAATGCTCAGTAGAATGCTGGGATTCGGGCAGACGTGGCAGCTGAGTTCCAAGACAAGAGAAAGGCTGGATGTGTGGGGAGCGGATGAAGTCCTGAGAGAATGTGACACAACCATGCCAAGGAACCCAGAACCTCAGATCCACAGGAACTGCACAGCCTTCCTCTGCTCTAAGTACAAATACTGGGAAGGAAGTGATGACCTTTAGCTAAAACCAGTGTAGGGAGCTATCAAACACAGCTTCCTCCTCCTGAGGTCAGCTCCTCTCCAGGAGGCCGTATATAAGGAATGCACTGAGTCTCCAGGCTGCTGGAGTAGCTTCCCTTAGACTATCAGAGGGTCAGCTTTTCTGTATGTGTGGTGTGTCTGTCCTTTCTTCACTCCCTTGTTGTCCTGGGCAGATCAAGCTAAAGCTGTGCAGGAGAAGGCACAGATGTGAGCATCTATGTAACGAGAAAGGTATTACCGCACAGGGCTCAAGGACAGCAGGACTCAGAGGATGCATGGAACTTAAGACCCCAAAGTGACCAAGTAATCCTGATTGCCGCTGGATTGTGCAGGAACAATACATTCCGCTTTGCAGACCTTCACAGAAAAATTTATTTCCTCTCTTTATAAACCTTTACTTCATAGAAACTTCTTACAGCCAATTATTCATTATTGCTCTGTTATCAGTCAGCAAACAATATGAAAAACAGGCTCTCACTATAGCCCTTCATTTATTTACTGAATGTTTACCAGACACTTGATACTAGTACTAGTCCTTGTACTTCCAACAGTGCAGAGTTAAACAAGAGACTAGAATGCTTCTAGTAAATCTAAGGGAAAACAGCAGAGAGCAGTCCAGGAAAGAGGAGCAGCTTTTGGGAGAGAAGAGCCAATGCCTGACCGAGAACGCGAGAGTGTGGTAGCTCTAGATACTTGGACAACTTACAACTGCACTGAAAACTGAAGAGACTGACGTGAGCAGGGAAGAGGGGAAAGGGCTTGTGGGGGCCTCTGTGAGGGCTAGAGGAGCTCGGAGGTCATTCTCTAAGGCTAAATGATGCTACCAAAGGATTCTAGGGTTTTATATCTTCATATTGACACTGAAAATGTTTCCTCTTTATATTTTACAATCCTGAATATCTGAAAAAGTAGAACTTGGCTTCCTTTAACCTTTCATTTTAACCCTTTTCTGACTTGCCAGTAAATTTTCACTCTCTCAGTCTAGAACTACAAAGTCTTAAAGTAGTTCGCCTGTGCCAAGTCCATGGATGTTATCCCATGTACTTACACACGCTAATATGATTATGTTCCTCTAGTTCTTCCTGGTAGTCCCCAGAAGGTTCTCAGTCACACAGGAACAAAGGACAGAGGGAACTGAATAGCTGCAGAGCTCTCGTTCAATGTCCTCATAAGCAGCAAGCAATTCTAGAAAACTCTTCTGTAAACACCACCACCATCACCACCCGGACTGGCCTCCACCTCACAGAGATTCACTTGCTTCTGCCTCCTGAGTGCTGGGATAAAAGGAATGTGCACTATTTCAGGCCTTCGTAAACTCTTGAAGACTCTAAGGTTAGCATCAATTTTCTTCAAGGCTGAATGTCACTGTTGAATACCAACCTCTTTATTTACGTTTTTTCAACTCACAGTCATTCTAAGACGGAACAGGTATGTCTCCCAGCTCAGTATGTTGCCTTTCAGTACCTACCATACATTTAAAGGGTAAGACAGAAAACAATGTCTTAAAAAAATAGGACTTCTACAAATTAAAGCACAGAGTATAATCAATACAAAAATAGCAAAAATCATTCCACTGAAAGGAAACTCCAACTGTTTGGGGGTGGGACTGGTTAGACCTACTTTTGTTTAACAGAAGTCTTTTGATCTCTCCAGAAAGACAGAGATCCTGACACTACAGTGGGGAAGGCGGCTAGTCATGGTTCCCTTGGCCATCTCACATGGGTACCTGATACTTCAATGCAAAGCAAGAAAAAATAAGTTTTTCTTAAACTTTTACAAATGGAAAAAGAGAATCAGCAATAGAGGTCAGTTCCTTTCCTATTATCACTTCACTTATATTCAGTTGCTCAGAGATGAAATTGGGCATTTCCGTTTTTATTTTGTCATCCAAGTGTTTTCCAAATTATGGAGTGTACTACCACCAACACTCCTCAGAAACAGTAGAAAATGACCAAATTAAGAAAACTACTTTGTCCTGGAAAACATATGAACCTTGTATCAAGTGTCATATGTCATATAAAAGGAATGGCTAGGTCTAACTCTTATATATGTGAAACGGGATACACCTAAGGTTTACATTCTTTGTCTTATGTTAGTATCAAGTGTCGAACACTAGCAGTAATCTGGAATATACTCTCCAGTTTTGCACACTGCTACTATCCATTGACACAGGGCGGGCATCTGGAAAAGTGAGCACCACATGAGAGTGCTTTCAATTGAGCTTGAACTTTTAACTTAGAAGATAAATGCTGCAGCAATATCTCCCTTCTATGATTTCTCTCCTTGGATCTGAGTCAGGCTGTGTGACTACTTAGGCTAACGCAATATGGTAAAAGTGATCTAGATACAGGCTCATAAGACACAGTAAAAGAAATAAGCAGTAGAATAAAAGACAACTTATAGAACAGGAGAAAATATCTATAAACCACATATTTAGTAAGGGTTAATATCAAAATTATATAAAGTCAATAGCTACAAACCAAGAAACAAAAAAACCCGACTTCGAACTTGAATAAAAATCTGGGAGAATTTCTGGGTACTTTCAGTATCAATAACCATCGGGGAAGTCAGGTAAAAACCACACAGCTATCTACCATCTTCCTCTGCGAGCACAGCTGTTCTTGAAAACAGAAGATTGAGCCTAGAATGGGAACGACCTGTGATCTCAGCACTCAGACTGAGGCATGAAGATGAAGAGTTCAAGGCCAGCCTGGGAACGTACGTACGAGACTATGTTTGAATAAAACTCCAAACCAGACCAACAGATAATGAAAACCAGCAAACGGTGGTAAGAAAATGAGAAACTGGCATCTTTGCAAACAGTAAAAGAAGACGGTACAGCTGCTATGAGAAACAGTACAAATGTTCCTTAAACCCTAAGCACTGAACCACACAGCACAATCCAAAAATCCCACTTCTGGGTTAGCCAAAGGAATTAAAATTGGGCTGGGTGTGGTGGCACACGCCTTTAATCCCAGCACTCAGGGCAGAGACAGGAGGATCTCTGTGAGTTTGAGGCCAGCCTGGTCTATGTAGTAAGTTCAATGCCAGTCAGGGACCTAGCTTAGCTTAGCAGTTAAGAGCACTGGCTGCTCTTCCAGAGGACCTGGGTTCAAGTCCCAGCACCTCATGGCAGCTCATAACTGCCTGTAACTACAGTTTCAGGGGATCTATACAAACAGGGAAAACATGAAAAATACACATTAAAATAAAAATAAATAATTTTAAAATGATCTGCATTGGAGTTATAGTTTATACTTAAAAAGTAAGAAGATCGGTCTCATGGTAAGTATTCCTATTACAGTAAATCCAAAGCTGAGATATTCCTTTCTATCAGAATGTCTTACTATGCATCTCTTTGGACTTACACTATGCACATTACTTTGGAGCTACTATATTAGTATTTCTAACTTTTTTTATTTTTCACATAGGAACATAACTGAATACTAAAAGAATAAATTTTACAGAGGTATGATTTACACTTGGTAATATGCAATCATTTTCAGTTTAATAAATTTTAACACTTACCTACTGACAAAGTAAAGCTTCACATTATCACTTTCCACCCACCTGTGAGTTCGCTTATCCCCCAGCACTGAGCTCACCCCCTACCTCCTGGCAAGCAGTGACAGCTTCTTGGTACCCTGTTCCACAGATGCCTGCAGGTTACAGGTAGACACTGTAACTTAGTATATCTGTTATTTATTTAAGCTACTGTGGATCTCAGCAGTGTGACACTTTTTATCACCAGGCAGTCCAAGCTGAGTACCCCACTTCTCAGGGCTGGTTGGACTTTCAGGTAGCGATGCTGAAACTGCATTCTGTCATATGAACAGATCATGTGTTTATTCATTCTTTATTGATGCATATAAATTTTGTCCAGTTTCTGTGTGTTACAATGTAAGAACCATGACATCAGTAATTTTCCTACATGCCTTTAATCCCAGCACTCAGACGGCAGAGGCAGGTGGACAAATAATTTAGATACCAAGTATTCTGAATTTAAAATCAATTCACAGTATATTTTTAATTTACATATATTCTAAAATTATATTTAGATAATTAGAAACAGACTGTTCAGCTTTTAGTACTTGAGAGAATATGAAACACACTTTCCCCACAAATAAAACATCAATAAAAACTCTTTTCTTTTTGAAGTAAGTATTCTTTTTGTGGTTCTTCACTGGAATGGCTCCTTCAGCAACCAAGTTCATGCCCCACCTTTCAGGTCACCAAGCCTCCCCTTCTTGAATCATCTCTGCTATAACACACAGTTTTCATACCCTGTAATTACTTAATCACCTCTCTTCCCACCAGAAAATAAATTTCACGTGAGAAACAGCCATTTTCCCTGTTACCGTGACCAGACTTGCTTCAGATATAACACAAATCTATCGGATCAAATAAGTCTATAAAGTACTAATATGATAGACTGTCAAGCACTGTAGAAGCTAATATAAAGCCTACATGTTCTTCTTTAGAGCGGTCCTCAGAATTAGTGTTTTTCTTAATTTCTTATGTTTTTTGCTGTTGTTTTATGAAATGGCGCCTGTAGCCAAAGCTGGCCTGTAACTCACTATACACCCCATGCTGACAAATTCATAGCAATCCTCCTGTCTCATCCTTCTGAGTGCTGGGATTACAAGCATGAGTCATTACACAATCTCAGACTAGTATTTTTAAAACTTTTGTGATTATAACGTATAGCTAAAAACACATTTTACTCAAGCTCAGTAAGCACACATACCAATGGAACTGCAAAAGAAAAGTTTCACACATACACACAAAACCCATTAAGTGTAATAAATTTTGATTCATTCTATTTTCCATTCTACTTTATTCTATTTTACTTGTTTTTGTTAAAGATAATGGCTTGGTAAACTTCTTTAATCCCTTATTTCATAAAGGCCCATCATTTAGAAACAACACCCCATAGCTTGGAGATCATTAAGCTGGCATCTACAAAGACTTACAATAGACTGTGATTTTATGTATGAGTTTGGTAGTTAAGTAGGGCTATTAGCTTCCAATGATAAATTTCATATCTTACTATATTGAATGATTGCTACTGTTTTATGTTCACTATTACTTGTGAAATACCACACAAAAACAACACATGGAGAAAATATGACTTAATATAGGAATGAGGGAATATAACAAGGGAATTCATGGTCTCTGGAAACTAATAAGGTTCAGGTTCAAATTCCTGATTACCATTTACTGACCAAGAGACCTTTAAAAATCTGAACTTAAAAGTGCCTATCAGCTTCAGTCTTGTTACATGGGAAGTAGTGTGAATATCTTCATGGAGTTATGTAAAATACACACTCTATAGATGCTCGATAAACATGGGTATTATTATATACTACTGTTTCTAACAAAATTCTATGGAGAAATATAATCTTAAATAGACTAGAGTTAGTAATAAAATGTAAATGAAGTAAAGCAGATATTTATGGCATGTAATTTTAGTCCAGAACTGTCCTCTCCCTCATAGCTAGCAGCAGTGCACAGCAGTGGCAGTGTGACTGGTCCCACTGGGTGGATTCACCAGCTCAATGAATGACCACGTAGCCACAATGTACAACCTATGGAAAGTAAGGGAGCGAGTCACTCCGCTTGACCCCATCACAGCTGTGATCACTATGAACAACTTGTGGTTTGTGCAAACAGTGTTCCTCACATCGCTTTGCTGCCCGCCGGAGAGTGGAGGGGCTGTGCTGCCAGCGTGCTTGCTCCCGGCCTTGGCAGCTGCATCTCGTCTTGCTTGCTCAAGCAGAACTCGTGCTCTTTCCTTCAGCTCCTCTTGTCTGGACAACATTCGGTGCTTAAAAGCAAGGACACAGAATTAGAAGACAAATCATAAAAATACAGTTAAAGGTTAGATTACCTATTTAAGTAAAAAGTCAGGTGTATAGACTTTTTTAACAGGAGTACTTATAGAAAATATTAATGTTGAGAAGAAACTGTAGAATGAACACAGACATTTTGACAAAAATGAAACATAATATTATTTCTTAATGCTGGATGAAATTTCAATGCATTTTAAAATTTAAAATTTTATTAATATTATTACTGTGGGTGTGCATGAAGTGTGTGCACGAGTGCAGGTGTACACATACCATAGTGCATGTGTGAGTATAACTGGGCACTTTGGGAAGCTGTATCTCTCCTCCCATTGTGAACTCAGGGAATGAAACTCAGGTCGTCAGGCTCACATGGCTAATGCTTACACCAGCCAAAAAACCCTCATTAGGTTTTATTTGAACATATTCTCATAACGTGTGTGTCAAGATTAGATTATGTATTCATGTTTTCTCATAAACATAGTATGTATAATCTACCAACCAAGATACAAAAAAGGTTCAGTTATATTTTTATAGTCTCACGGAACTGACAACTACTTATCTTCACTTTATAATGTGTTGAATGCTAAAATATCTGTGGCAATATTATTTTAAAATTTTGAAAATATTTATAAAAAATCCCAAGCTGTTATTTATTTATCTAGTCAAGAGTCTATTATGTAGCTTGAGCTTGCCTTGAACTCTTCATGTGGCTAATTCAGGTTAGCCTTGACTGCTCAATCTACTTACCTTTGTGACCCACATCTGGGATTACAGGCATGTGCCACCACACTCCACTAATGCTATTATATTCTATAAAAAGAACCCAGAAAACTATCCTCCACTGAGAATTCTCTTCATAATGAAACGATCTTAGCAGAATTGAAAATATTATGGACTGCGTAACTTTACAATGAATTTTTGGAAAATAACAAATATTGGCCACCAAAGGAAGCTAATATTTTTGTTTGGTTGGTTAGTTTTTCCAGACAGTGGTTCTCTGTAGCCCTTGCTGTCCTTGGAACTCACTCTGTAGACTAGGCTAGCCTCAAACTCAGAGATCAGTCTGCCTCTGCCTCCTGAGTGCTGGGATCAAAGGCGTGTGCCACCATGCCCAACTGGAAGCCAGTTCTTAAAAGTGATATTAAACAAAAGCACAATATCCGTATTAGTTTAAAATTTTAAGAATCAGACAGATCTTAGCTCCATTTCTTAGTTATCGGCAAATTACTCCATCTCTCTAAGCATGTTTCTTCCTGTGCAAAATGGGCGTGAGAGCAGAGCAGCTCACACAAGCACAATGTAAGAAAATAACACAAAAACATTGGCACATGGTAAGCACAGCTAAAGAGTAAATATTACTGTATGTTAGCCCCACCAGTTAGGGACTGACCTGCTTGAAGACCCCAGTCTAAATTCTGCAGTTCACAATCTCAAGCTGCCACACAACGTGTTTTCAGCATAAAAAAAACATAAACATTCTGCTAATAATTCAAAATGTACTTCCTATTTATTATAGGGACTTTAGAAAACAAATGCAAGTGAAAATAACAGTAACCTACTAGTTATGCTGCCCAGAGGTCACTACTGTGTCATCGACCTGCCTTCCAAACTGTGCTTGCAGGACATACCTATCCTTGTCACATTTTATCACTTGATATTTGATTGCAAGCAAGTATTTTCTGATGACCGTATGTATCCCTCTTGAAAACATGATTCTTAAACAGGCTGCCACTCATTCTATTATACAGATGCATAATACTTTATTTTACTGGACATATGGGATGTTGGCAAGTTTTTCACTACCATACATGCTTTTACAAACCTTTATACATAAAGGTCGAATCTTATTATTTCCTTAGGTAAAATTTCCTAATAATGTATTAGGCTTTGGTGATACACGGGATTGAATTTAGGATCACTGAGCTACATTCTAGCCATACTTAATTTTATTTTGAGTCTTGATAAATTTGTGATCCTCCTGAAGCAGCTTTCTGAGAACCTGTGATTGACAGCCACATGCTGCCTAGTAAGCTTTTATTTTCCCCAAAAGCAGTTCAAATAATTCTCTTGCCTAAGCTTCTCATATAGCTGGGACTCAGTTGTGAGTCATTGAGCCTGGCCAACATGAACATTTTTTAGGATGTGTGCGTGTGCGTGCGTGTCTGTGTGTAAGTGCATGCACATCTATGTGCATGTGGAGGCCAGAGGTCAAGTTTGGTGTCCTCTGACTAGTCCCGCCTTACTTTTACAGACATGACTCTGGGCTCTCCCGCAGCTTGGCTAGGCTAACAGCCTGCGAGTCCCAAATCAGCCTGTCTTCCCCTGCACTAGGATGACAGGCACACACTTTCACACTCAGGATTTTATGTGGACATTGGGGATCCACACTCAGGAGTACATGATTCTTCCTCAGCCCTAATACAAACATAAGGTAACTTGAGACACACTGCTAAGATGCCCTTCAGTCAACTGACTGCGGCCCATGGTATTGAGCCATGGGGTGTTTTCAGTGCTATTACGATCAAAACCAGAGATACGTGAACATAAAGAACAATGATTTTAGTCAGAAAATGTGTTTCTCATGGAAACATTAAAGTTTATCATATAACCATAAGCACCCTGTAAGTGCCACTTTCCCACATACCAAACAGGCTCCAATCCCTTCCTGGATGCACAGGTTAAGGAAGACTAGGTAAGCTGCACAACTGCTGTATGTACTAGAGCCTTAGTGGTGGGTCTATAAGTTCATATGAGATGTCGCACCTCCTGTGAGCACACGCTCATAAGATTCATGCTATATTAGTGAGTGCTAAGAGAGTAATCACTGGCGAATTCTGACATAACATTTTTTCAAAATTTATAACATGATATATAAAAGAGAAGCAGATATTTGTATAAAATTTAGCTGTGATTAGATCCTACAAAACATCAATATCTACATTACACTTTTGGTGTGAGACAATGTAACCTAGTGTCAAATAAACCTTCATACTTATCCTAAGCAAAATTGCTTGCTTCATCCCTCTTTTCCTCCCTCTCTCCGTCCCTCCGTGTCTCTTTCCCTCCCTTCCTTGTCGTGTGTAGCTCAGATTGGTCTGGAACTCATGGCAAGGCACCTCCTTCTGCCTCCTTAGTGATGGGCTTACAGGCAAGAACTACCACATTTGGTTTGACCCTATGCAAAACTTTTAGACCATAAAGCATGGCCAAAAAACAAGCACACGAGATACTGTAAATCAGTGGTTATTTTCACCATCCTGTATAGCACACTAATTGTGTGGATGGGCTCACAGCATAATCGAATTTTAGAGTTAAATGGGTTCTTAGATATTAGTTCTGTGGAAAATAAAACTGAAAGTTTAAAATGCCAGGTAATATATCACATGGATAATTACTGGAGAAAAATTTAAAATGAGAATTCAGGTTCTTAGATTATTCCTAATTTTATTGATTAATTAATTTCTATCTTTAAATACATTTGCCTCAAAATATGGTTTATAAGAAAAAAATCTGCTGGACAGAACTAAGGTTCATCAAATTCTGCAATTGTCATTCAGTAGATATTTATTGGGTATCTATTATGTATAAACCCTGTGCTATCACAAAACTTCATGGAGGTTTACTTACCTAGAACCTTTATGATTTTTCTTCGAGGGAAAAGAAGCTTTTTTGAAGGCCACAATATGCTTTTATTATAAAAATGACCTTATATAATTGTGCAAACTAATGGATTTTACCGTGACATTTCCATGCATGCATGCATAAACCATGTTTTGATCAATTTTGCCTTCTCTACTATTGTATTTCTTTGATTCCGACATTCCCATTTCTTTAGTACACCTCTGCAGACTCACCAACGATGGACCTTACAATCTATGCAACTCAATCACAGTCCAGACACAGCTGTCTGCCAACAGATCACAGGGTACTTTAGACAGCATGACTGTAACGTGCTCCATGCAGTCCTCCTCAGGATTAGTTCCCAGGTCCCTTGTAGACTTCATACAGATGCTTGTACCAGTTACACAAAACAGCACAGTAGACAACCTATGCACACCCTCCTGTACTAAAACATGTGGCCTTTACATTTTACAGATTAATGGAAGAAAGGGAGGCTGTGCAGTTCAATTCAGAAGGTATTTTCCCCAATCATTTTGATCGTGCTGACCTAAACAGATGTGGACCCCGTGGATATGGCACTAAGAACACTAAATGAGAAAAGCACAGAACTCCTATTTTCCAAATTTCCACATTGACACCTTCCAGTAAAGTCAAGAAAACACTTTTATCAATTAGTATACTAACTTAGAAGAAAATCTAAGATAGGCTGTAATTCTTAAGTACTCAAATTTTGGGGCTCAGGACCTCTTTACAGCTGTGTTTTAACAAGTACGAAGAATACCAAAGAGGTTTGCTTGTGTGAGATATACCTCTGAATCTTAGCCATTTTGGAAAAAATGAGAAATTTAAAAAAATATGTTTCATTTAGAAATATCTAAACACACTAAATAGCAATGTTTTAGTTAAAACCCCTGGCTGTAAAAACAAACACAAACTAATAAGGACTGAGACTTTCCGTTTTCATTAGGAAAAACCAGTTAAGGGCCAATGAGATGGCTCAATGAAAAAAAGTCACTCGCTTTTAAGCTTGATGACCTGAATTCGATCCCTGAAGCCCTCAGTGGAGATAACCAACTCCTAAAAGTTGTCTGTGCATGCATGTGTGAGTGTGTATTTGTGTGAGAGTCAGTGAGTGCAACCTTACAAAAATAAAAATCTAGAAAAAAAAAAAGAGCAGGGGGATTTTCCGATGCTCGTAATCAGTCTGCTAGAATACTGGAATCATACAGCCTTCAGAAAACATTATTTGTGAGAGGATAATGGACATAAAGTTAAATAATATCGCAGAACGTCATTGTTTTAACTTTGAGAATTATTTAATGGGTTTTGAAGACCTTCATGGCCCCCAGTTTTGCTTTCCAGTATTAGGGATTGGTCCCAGGGCCTCGAGCATACTGGGCAAGAACTCCTGCTCTGAGTTACATCCCCTGGCTCTCAAACAATATGCTAAGAAGTGCTTCAAAACTGCTGTGTATTGACAGACAGAATTCTGGGGATTGGGGACTACCAACAATTTTATATTAAAGAGTGATTCAGAAGAGTTGGCTTGTAAAAGTGAAAAAATTAGAAATACCTTATTCAGTTTGGTTTGCTTAAAAATTCGTTTAAAATGATCATGTAAATGTCTTGAAAATGTAGTTGATAGAATGCTTGCCTCCCATGCTTGAAGCCTGGCTTCAATCCCAATCACTACACACACTGGGTACGGTGGTTCATGCCTCTAATTCTAGCACTCAGGAAGTGAAGGCAGCTCTACATAGTAAGCTGGAGGGCAGCCTGAGAGATACACAAGTCTCCATCTAAGAAAGAAGGGCTGTGGAGTGGGAGATAAAGATCTATGCCCAAGTTTCAAAGGCCACCTGCACTTAAATTTAAGAAAAACATCCTACTATGAAAACTGTATTTTGACTGGAGAGACGGTTGAGTCATGATCAACCCTTTACTGCATGGGCACCTGAGTTAGAGACCTAATGTCCATGCGAAGACTCAGGTGTGTGTCTGTGGGACCAGCCCTAGGGTGTCAGACGCGGGCAAAACCCCAGGGCCCAGTGGCCAGTAGCTCAGAGGAACTGAGGAGCAGTTCAGTAAAGGACCCTGTCTCTCAAAAAATAAAGTGGAGAGGGAGAAAGATTCTTGACATTGATTCCTGGTTCCCACACACTCACAAGCACACTGTAAAGACATCCACATCCACACATATATACACAGCACACAAAATGAAAATAAATCCAAAGAAAAGCAAGCATCATAATTTTATCGGCCAAGATTTTATTCTTCTACTTAAATCTTTCTCTCTCTGTGTTACACATGTATGCATGTGTGCATGTGCTGGCTCTCTCTCTCTCTCTCTCTCTCTCTCTCTCTCTCTCTCTCACACACACACACACACACACACACCCTTATACCTGACAGTAGCAGAGAATCATACAAGAAATATCATGGGTAAGAGTTCAACATTATTTATATTCCCCTTGTGGGAAGAAATATGGATGTTACTAGAATCTTATTTCAATTTTTTTCAAAGTAGGGTTTTATTTTTTAGCCCAGGCTAGCCTGGTATTTGCTATGTAGCCAGGATGGTCTCAAACTAATCATTCTCCTGCCTCAGACTGCTGGTATTGCATCTTGGCAAGCCTTGGAGGCAGTGAACTTAAGCCATAAGTAAGGGCACAACTGACAATGCCGTTCTATTGCAACTAAGACAGCTAGGGACAGGGCTTTAATGGGAAGGACATGATCTGGCAAGCACATATTAGAACTATGCTCGCATTACCTGCAATACTGAAATACTCTTGAGTTTCTGTTTGAGACAGGGCTTTATACAGCTAAGACTAGATTTGAACTCTTGGCTCTCCTGCATCAAAATTCAAGTATTGGAACTACAGGAGTATGTACCATGCCAAATTTCTTTGACAGTAATAGTAAATACTATTTATTATAAGTAATGACATTTAAAAATTCTGTATATGAGTTCTCTATCTGCATGTACAGCTTATCCTAGAATAGTACAACTGAGCCCACTATAGATAGTTGAGCCACCATGTGGGTGCTGGGAGTTGAACTCAGAACCTCTGGAAGAGCAGCCAGTGCTCTTAACCACTGAGCCATCTCTCCCAAGTAATGACATTTTAAAAAGCTTCACTTATTTATTTTTATACATGTGAGCCTGTATGAATTTATGTACACAGCATGAATGCAAGGCATGTGCAGAAGCCAGGAGGTATTTCATTTCCTGGGATTAGAGTTACAGGTAGCTGAGAGTCACCACCTAGGGCTGGGAACTGAACTTGGGTCTTCTGGGAGAGTGGCAAGGGCTCTTAACTACGGAACCACTTCTACATCCCTAGTAATGACATTTCGATTTGAAAAGCTGACATTCCTTGTCCTTCAACCTTAAAGTTATGCTTACAAAATTCTAATACAAACTTTAAATATATAACAGGTGTAGATTTTTTTTTTTTACTTTTCTTTGATAAATGAGACCTTACTTTCATTCTTGTATAATATCCTTAAGTGTTCTGGCAACACAACAGAATAAAAAAGACAGAATAGCTATTTACTAAACATATACTCATCGCTGTGGCCCACTTACCTGCACTGTTTTGCTGGAGGAATCGGCATGATTTAAAGTGTTTCTGTCCGCATCTGGATCAGACTCTGTCTGCCTCAGAGAAGCACATATTTTTTTCGTGAAGTCTGTATCTCTATTGTATGAATATCCAAGTTTAGAAGGAGGGGATAAACTTGGCTTTTTGATAGCCGATTCACCATCCGATCTGCATTCTAAAGGTCTGGAATTCTCTATTTTCTCTTGTTCCAAGTCACTGCTGGTATTTACAATCTGAGGCTTTTGTTCATAAATTGAGGGTGGAGACATATCCTTCTTTTTACCACTGACATGTAAGTCACTTAATTCTAAGTTCTCAGCTTTCAGGAGCCTCTTCTTGCCCGACAAAACCAGTGCTTGGGCTGCATCTGTACTGGAACTTACCCCAGGGTCATCGGACCCTGAAGTCCTTCCTGAGCTCTGCTGGGTCCTGTGGGGCTCTGTGTCACCTTTAGTCCTGCGGCAGGAAGGAGAGGCTGTGCTTGGACTCAGGTGGTCATCTGGGGTCTGGTGCTCACTCTCTGACTCTCCTACTCCACTATCAGTGACGAACACAGAGTCGTCCTGTGGCAGGAAACCCACTGCCCCACTGGCAGGCCGCTGCGGCTCAGGCTCCCGCTTCAGGTCGCTCAGCTCCGCATAGAATTTTTCTTGATCGACAGAACTGTTTGTGTCTGTTTCATAATTTCCAACTTTATATGTGCTTTTACTGCTGTTTTCTTCTATCTGAACCACATTTAGCTCTTGACCGCTAAAATGGGCCCTTATTTGATAGAGATAAGTCATAACAGTCAGTTTGTCAGGGATCGCTAATAAAACCATATCAGAAGGTTCCAGTAAACGGGAAATTCCAATGCTGGCAAATCCATCATAAGCCTTCAAAGAGAAGAAGGGACAAACAAACATGATATACTGAGCAGCTCAGACATCTATTTTAAAAAGAGCAAAATTCTAAAGCTTCTTGTTATTGTAGGGTACATAAAATTACTATGCCACAGGAAAAGAATCAAATTTCAAGTAAAAAAATGAGTAAAGAGAAGAAAAGGGGAAGTTCCTACTGAATAACAGATTTATCCACGAGCACACTCTAAGCAAAAACGCGTGCTAAACACAAGTCTCGAATAAAATTTTAAGATGAGGACTGCGGTACGAAGAAATGTTAGGATAGTGTGTCCCAGCTTCTATCATCCCTGTCTGCCCCTTTTCACAACCATGTAAGTACAGCAAAGAACACTGCAAAGCGTCCAGAGAACTAACTCACACCGTTGGCTGTGAAATACAAACAAATTCTATTTAACCTTAAAGTGCAGAGACGCTTTCAAATACACACTGAGGGATGGTTTTCAAATGAGGACAGGGACTTCATTTTCCTTGCTGTGTTCTGGAAAGGATGAAGTGTTCTGAACACTGAGACGTAGCTGGGCCTGTGAGGCTGCTCTGTATTATTTTGTTAGCCTTTAAACGGCTGTGGTACATCAGGTTTTTCTGGTTTTGAAGAACCAAAGCTGTTTCTCAATTTACAATTAATTATTCCTATCCTGAACTAACCCCTTGAAACAGCACTGTCACTAGGAAGCATTCAGAGTCTCCCTGAAGGTTTAGGTAGACTTCAGGAAGGAAGGACCGTACACATACACTATTGCTTTTACATATTAAAAATCTCTATTCTTGACAGCAACCTGCATTTAAGAGCACACTTAATGTTTCTCTTAAAAGAAGTGTTAGGAAATTATTCAATCAAAAGAATTTTTGTGCTTTTATAGTAAATTTATGCCTTTGAATTTAGTCTGTATTCTTCTTACAGCTTTAACAAATGTGAAGAAAGAAAATGAAAAATAAATTATTCTATTAAGACCTATTCAATTTCCATAGAATAATGCTTTATAATACAGATCCTTCAGAATATCTGCTGGAGAGGCAGCTCAGTTGGTGTGCATGTACAGACTTGTTTGTTCTTTTACATGTTTTAAGAAAATTAAAGTCATTTTCTTCCTTGTGTACCTTGACTACCTGACTGACAGACATCAACAGCAGGCCATCAGGAAAAGCACCACAGGCAGTGCTCTGAACATTTCCTAATTATCTAAAACGTGAACATCTTGGTCCAGTTCAGATGCCACAGCTAAGTACCCTTATACTGAGTTCTTTCTCCAGACCTGAAGAAATGATCAGTTTCCTTGAGAGCAAACTCCTGCTGGTGTTCTGCTTCATGTAGCAATTCATTTTAGGCATAATAATTGCACTATAAAACAAATCAGGCTTCTTATGTGTGAGATAAAAATTTTGCCAAAGAATTTTCCTACAGGTTAACTTCTGCTATGGTCAATCACGTGTTGTGATTGTGTGTGAAGAAGGAAGATGATTTTGTTTAAAAATATTTTTAAAATCACTTATCTATCATCTATCTTTATCTATCTATCATATAGCTAGTGTGTGAGTGTGTGTGTGCATTAGCACGTGGTGCTGGGAGAGAGGGTGGACATGGTTACCGCTATGGGCGTGTGCTGGTCCGAGGACAGCTTGTGATGGTACGTTGTCTTTCCAGCATGTGACTCTCTGGGACAGACTGTTGTCAGGCTTGGCAACAGGCACCTTTACCACTGAGTCAGCTCAACAGCCACGGTTTTTCTCAAAGAAAATTGTCTTGTTTATTTCGAGGTGTTAATTCATTAAGGAAGAGTTACTGACAATTATATTACAAATAAAAGTGGAACTTAAGACAAACATTTTGTTTCTTGGCTACTCTAACTGCAATTGACAGCAAAGCTTACGATGGAGAACCGTGCACAGTAGGACAGTACACAGTACACAGGCAGCATCTAAGATTTTCAGTGTAGATGTCACAGAATGTAACACTGTAACTACATATGTTGACATGTACTGAATAGTGTAAGAAAAGAATCAGTGTTAAAAACCTTATTAAAAATCAAGATTAACTACCATGAAAGATCTATTGGATACCTGGGGACTGAATCGGCATCTAGCCATGCTAAACACTTACTTAGCTGCATTGCCTGTCTCAAGAAAACATGTAAATGGAATATTCTTCCTTAGGCAGTAATATGTAAATCCATACGTAAGTGCATGTTACTTAAACCTTAGTGAAGTTCAATTTATAATTAAAAACACATACAGTTAGGCAAAATCAATAATGCTTCCTTTTCAAAAAGTAGAATGGTAAAGAAAAGCTCTATTTAAAAAGTAATCATCATTTAATTGATAGGATCTTGCTATGCTGCCCGAGCCAGTGTTGAACTCAAGAGCTCTCCTGCCTTACAGGTGTGTGACACCACTGACTGGCCGTCAGCAGTTCATTCTACAATGCCAACATCTGCATGTAATTTAGCAGGAAAAGGAAGATAAAGAAATGTCACCTCCACAGATACAGTTTAATTAATGAGAAAAAAGGCATTTCCCTTTAATAAACACAGGCTTTCTAAAATTATGTAAGAAGTAATTCATGAGATGGGCTTACTTTGTAGAATGTCTACCAGAAAGTGCTGGGGAGTGACCCCAGAGCCTTCAAGCTTTCTTCCAATTAGTTAAATTCCTAGCCCCCAAAGGCAATCTCTATGAAGAATAGGGACTAATTTTCAAAGACTATCCCTTTGGGGTGGCATATTTTTATTTACAAAAAAATAACACTTTTAAGTGTATTATAACTCTACAACCCACATCAAGCAAAAAAAAAATTGCTTTGATTTAAATTCTTATTAATTAAACTTCCACCAAGATTGTAAGATTTAAAAAAGTGATAGTTTCTCTAATTTAACGATTTAAAGTATATTAATTTTTTTGTCCCTACCAGTAGTTATTTACCACCATCCTTTCTGAGATCTTTTGTCAATGAATTCCCTTCAGAGAAGAACATTTTATAGCTATAAAGCACACAAAGTAAAAAGAGCCAGTTATACCAAAATTACAACTATTAAAATATAAAACTGAATTTGGGAAATAGTAAAATGTGTTTTAATTAACACACTAATTAATTTATGTGTGAATATGCACACATATGCACATGTGCACACAATTTCATGTAGCCCAGGCTAACCAAAGACCTTGAACTGATCCCACTGCCTCCTGCCCCGAAGTGCTGGGATAAAGGAGTGTGCTACCATGTCCAGTCAGTAATGAATAATTTGAAGTTGCAGAGATCTCCAACAACTGTAGTAAAATATAAATATATATGATTTATACAGGAAACAAAACCTTTGGCATGGCAAACACAACTGTGACTTCACAACTGAAGGAAAAACACAAGTTTAGTTACAGAATTACAACATAATATAGTATAAAAAATGCGTTTTCCTTCAACTGTGTCCAAGGACTTGCTGAATTCTATATTCAAGGACTTGCTGAATCCTATCTCCAGACAGACTTAAAGACAGAATCTACAGGTTGCAAATGCCTATTTTAAGATAACAATAACACTGGCTTTCAGTTGAGAAATTCAATTCAATACAAACACTGAGCATGTATTGTTAGCAGACCTTGATACTGCTTTCTCTGCACATTGAAAATTATATATACTATACTGCACACAAGATAAACACGTTCATCAACTTAGCCACAGTCAGCTGGCCCATGAGGCTTCAGCAAATCTCCATGCGGCTGCTCTGAGGCTGATGGGATCAATATCCTCAGGAAGTTCTGATCAATTATATAATTATATATGAAAAATATCTATGTTTAACTAGGAAGTAAAAGAACCATTGTTTATCATTGCTTTGCATTTTCAAACCTGTGTATTTTTTTCTGCTTATCTCTTAGGTTCCTGCTTTCATCTCCTAAAATATTTTTCTAAAATTACCTAATAGTTATGAAAGCTTTGGGTATATTCTTCAAGCTAAATGTTGTACTAAAAGCAATACGGTTTAAGAGATACTTAACAGTTAACGACGAGCATGCACAGACTCTGCCTTGCATTGTGATCCTTATAGCCCATGACAAACTATGCATCGGATTTAAACTACAGGAAGCAGTTCACCTCTGTAAATTGCAGTTATGACCTCATCTAACACCACTGCCTTTCAAATTAGTAAACACTTGCAGCAAAGTCAAAATTGAAACTACGCCCTCACCAGCATTTCTTACCTTTTTGTTGTTTTCTTTAATATCTTGAGGATTCAGAGACTTGTAGTCACTGAGGGAGAAAATGGCACAGTGAGTATATATAATATTTGATAAAAATAACTAAAACAAACTGAATATAAAAATTTGATATTCAATATTATCAAAGGGTAACTAGCAATTTCATAGAGGTTCAATCAACAAAACTAATAGTGTGGAAAATTGAAGAAATAAATAAATAAACAGTGATTACATGTTTCATTGCCTGAAGCTTTCCATCTAAAAGAAAAGTTAAGGCAGAGGAACAGACTAGTTTTAACAATGAAATTTAGCATGAGATAATCCCTTATTAACAATATACAAAGGGCTACAGGCTTATTTGTCTCTTATTTGAACACTAATAAAAATTTCATAATAACATCAGTTTTCAATAAGATTAAAGAGAAAAATCAATTTAAAAAATAGAAAAATAATTTTTAGGTACTGAGAAAAAGATTGGTTTCCCTGGCATATACTTCTCAAAAAAGGAAAGTTCTATAGTTCAAACACAGAGATAGTCAAGTATTTTAGGATACATGCTAAGAAATTATTCTATTTTCTTTTAAGAATGCTGTTATTTACAATATTTATGACATTTCTACTTACATTAAGTCTGGTCTAAAGTGGTGTAAGATTGCACAAAAAGATAAACCATTTCTCCACGATGTAGTAAAGTTAGTGATTTTCACACCCCGGTAGTTTTTTGTAACTTCTTTGCACCATGCAAGCAAGGACTGACTAGCGTTTGGCTTTTGCCCCAGAACAGGACTTGGTATTGGGCTTGGCTAGAATATAAGAAAGAAAGAAAAAAAAGGGTGGGAAGAGGACATTAAAAGAACTTAATGGAAGATAAAAATTAACATTAATTGACCTAACTAGATCATCTGAAACCTTTGATGTCAGTTTAGGTCCTTCAAAGCTGTCAATTCATGACAATTGTTGCCTCTGAGAGCGAGACGTAAATCTTAAGTTATTATCTTCAGTTTTCGCCCATGGCATTTGCCTGACAACGAGGTAGATAAGCAACATTTAAAAGTTTGGTAAGAACAAGTCATGAGTATCTTTGATGGAAACATCATGTTAAAATATTTGAATAGTGAAGACTAAATAGCTGTGCAACTCTGACATACTAAAGAAGGTTTCCCAAATGCAATCATAAACAAGAAAGACTGGATAAAAATAATGCTTTGAAGTCTAACTGCAGCATAAACTGTAGGGTTGCAACTGCTTTCAGGTACTGCGAAATAACCTAATGGAGACATCAGTCAGAGTAAATGTAAAATACAGCACAACACAATGATAACCTTATGAAAATATCCTACCTATATAAATTTAACAACAATAAAAATAGTTTTAATTATCAGTAACAGGCACATTTTGGTGACAATTGCACACAACAGTATATATTCTGGATATGTTCAAAATATCTTCAAATTATTACTGAGAGTGACCTTTGAATGTATTTAAATATTAAGTACATGCTTCCCTTTGTCCATATATTTAACACCATGATGGTAACAGAACCTTTGCAGACATTATTCCATTATTATTGCCTGTTGTTCTCAGATATTTGAACAAAAACCTTACATATTCTTACATATGCCACCACCATCGTTATAATACATCCCACCTCCATTATCAGTATTTCTGATTCCTCCTACCTTATTCTAATTTCCCAAGATATCCATCCATCTTCTTGTGGTCTATATATTTATGTTATACTTACTAGTTATGGTTTGTCTGACTGTACTAAAGGAAAACTCTTTTAAGTCAAGACTCTCAATTTGCCTTGTTTACTAAACTGTCTTAAGTTTCCAGATTAATTCCTAGTGCACAGTAAATAATCAGTATTGTTAAGCGATACAGAACACTTAACAAAAGATATGGTGGACTATTCAGTAAGTGGTAACTGCAATTATTATACTGTTACCATGCACCAGCCGGAACATCATCATACATCATCAGCACTATCTATATGTCACCATGTATCACCAGCATCATATTGTCATACACCATCAGCACCATGCTACTACCACTAGAACCATACTGTCACCACAGAGCATCAGTACCCTACCGTCACCACGCACCATCAGCACCAGACCATTACCACACAGCATCAACACCAGACCACCACCACGCACCATCAGCACCATACCGTCACCACGCACCATCAGCACCAGACCATCACCACACAGCATCAGCACCAGACCATCACCATGCATCATCAGCACCATATTGTCACCACACACCATCAGCACCATATCGTCACCAAGCACCATCAGCACCAGACCATCACCACGCACCATCATCACCGGACCATCACCATGCACCATTAGCACCAGACCATCACCATGCATCATCAGCACAGAAGTTTTTTTTTTCCTTTCTTTTTTTGACGCTCCTTTCTAACTTCAAAGGCCATGATTTTGTTTATGAAAATGAAGTGACTGGCTGGTGGGAGAGCTGGCCCTAAGGTTATGAGAGCTGGAGAGTTGTCCCTGCCTTTCACCAGCTGCTGCACTCAGGAGATTGGCCCCTGCACCTTGCCTGGGCAAAACAGGAGAGCTGGCCCTGGTGGTGTGGGTGAGCTGGCCACAGAGTATGAGAGCAAGAGAACTGGTCCAGTCCCTTGCTCATTGCTGTAAAAGGTGACGTAGCCAGGACAATGCTGGAGAGCTCATCCTGGTAGTGAGGAGAGGGGAGAGCTGGTGGACTGACCAACTCTACAACTACCCAGGCCCAGAACCTGCCCTTTATGAGTTGCCCCATCCCAATATCAACCCCATCTATGATCTGCTAGAGCACAGAAAGGGGCAGGTCCTGAAGATCCAAAGCTGCAGGATCTCCATGACACAGGGCAACAACAGGATATTCAAGAGGACCCCCAGTGATGGCCCAGGATCAGTGGTGTAGCAGAAACCAGAGGCCTCAAACAGACCAATGATTCTTTGCAATGAACACTTGCAAGTAACGACAGATGGATAAAAAGGTATACTGCATGACTCGCCGTCACACTACAGCTTCTATGAGGAGATTTATGATGATATTTTTTTTATTTTCTTTTTTCTCTTAAATCTTATTTTATTTTTTGGGGGGGAGTTGCAAGGGAAGAGGGAGGATGTGAAGGGATGAGGCAATGAATGGGATCGAGATGCATGGTGTGAAAGACACAAAGAATGAATGAAAATAAAGTTTAAAATAGAAAAGAAAATGAAGTGACATTATTTTTGTAAACAAAGTTTTAACTATTGAATATTATATCTTGATATTTTCTGTGTGAAAAAGGGGTCATGCAATTTATTTGATGAAATAAGCTGTGAATGACTAATGTATTGTCTTCCAAAAAAAGGAAGATACTGAAACCTATCTATCAAAGGTAGAAATGAAGAGCTGGGCATGCTGCTGCACACCTTTAATCCCAGCACTCAAGAGGCAGAGAGGCAGGTGGATCTCTGTGAGTTCAAGGCCAGAAAGGTCTACAGAGCGAGTTCTGGGGCAATCAGGACTACACAGAGAGATCTAGCTTCAAAAGAAAAAAAAAGGTAGGAAAGAACATTCATATATAATTTTAATATATTAAAATAGCAGATTACTGCTAAAATAAGGCCACTCAATTATTCTTCCTAGCAACAGCATGTCTTTCGGAAACCTAAATAACTCACTGTGAAATCCCTTTAGTTTTAGTAGCTATGAGAAACTGTAGTACCATTTCTTTCTGTTCTACTCTTTTGTACAGCTTCTCCCTCTTCTGCAGTCTCCTTTTCCTCCACGGACACAACCACACATTCCGTTAGGGGTTTCTCTGGATGGTTTTCTTCCTAGCCACACTTGGGCTCATTCATTCTCATGATTCCAACTATCACTCCCATGCGGATGACTCCCAAATGCACATTTACGGTTCCAACTATCTCAAGATGACACTTCTGGCTGGCTGTCCTTGCTATGTAAAATTTGAACTCAATATATTTAAAATCAGAATTTTTTCTTGCAACCTGCTCATTTCATTGTTTTTGAAAATGATTCTGCTATTATCCCAACTGTATGGATTTCAACCTCAGAATTATTTTAAATTCTTCCTTTACATATCATTTCTCACTAGTTAACTGAAGGGCAATTATTCATGTTATGGCTGTGATCTTTTGTAATCTTGTAATCTAACTCTTTTTGCTGTAGTCTTCCTTGTTGCAGATTCTCCCTTTCCTGACCTATTATCAAAGCACAGCATTCTTACAACACATCTAAAACATCTCTGGTGGTTCTTGACAAATACAAATTGATAGCCCAACATATGCACACTAAAAACCAGACATGCTAAGAGTATTTACAGTACAATTCACCATTCTCTAACTCCCGATGCTTTCCTGCCTAAACCACAGCTTCCCCATCTCCAGACTGTCATACAGATCATCACTTCTACTTAAGAATAACTGCTGTCATACACACAACTGTGACAATGCCGCATGCTTCCTTCAAGATTCATCTCAATTATCATTTGCACAAAATCTCAACTGACTGGAAATACAGTCAGTAGGCAGGAGCCCCTTTCAATGTTCTTTTGATTCTCTGTGTCTCCTACATGGCTCTTCTTTGACTACACTATGATTTTCCATGACTCTTACGTGGCGTGGTGTTTCTGACTACATTATGTCTCATTCTCAATAGAGCATCTTCTTAATGTGTCCATAGAATACGTGCTGAGATTAAAGCACATAGCTACATATGCCTCACAAGCCCATGGAGATACTGATGGCTGTTTCCAGAATATAGTTGAGGAAACTCAGGCCACACAGGAAATAGATGAATCTATACCAAAGTATCTCCATACCAAATGCCAGGTTCTCATGATGCATTTCACATTCTAAGATAATGAGCTTTAAGACCTCAGCAGACATTATACATTTCTTGAAATTCGCCAAGGTCTTAGTTAACTTCTTCAGAATTTAGATCACTGCCCTATATGTGTTAAATTAATTGGTTCAATGAATCACAAGGTGGCTGTCTCACAATTTTGCTGCTCCAGGGGCTGAACTAAGAGATCATGAATCAGACTATCCTGGGCAACATAGCAAGACCTGGTCTTAGCAGGACTAAAGAAAACCAACACATAAATGAAAAGTAATCTACTCAAAACAACTTAAAACTCAAGAGGTCCTTGTAAAAACCTCTGCCCATGATGTTGGACTTAAATTTTAGGTAAGAACTAGAAAAGAACTAATTAAGCCCAGTTCGGTAAAATATGCACTATTATTGCTAAAGCTGATGGGGATTTTGATCTTTATGTGAGGATTCTTGGAGACTCCTCAATTATTGCAGATCATGGTTAAAGAACATTGGCTACATATGATTTCAGCATTTGGTAAGCCGAGAATAACAGCAATGGTGAGAACAAGAACATCTGCATCTGTATTATTTGGGTATCTCTGTCCCCATCTCCTTCTTCTGCTTCTCCAAAGTGACATCACTTCATCTCTCTCCTCTCCCTCATTTCTTCTGCTTTTCTCCCTCTCCTCCTCCCTTCTGCCCCTCCCCCCCCTGCTCTTCTAACTAAGGGCTCTGGCTCACTAAGTGGGGAGGACAGGCCTTGAAGTCCTATCCTCCTGCCTTACCAGAGTTGGAGTCAGTGGTGTGGTTACACTAGTATATACATGCTACAGACAGACCGCAAGAATCATGCAAGCAAAGAAAGCACTCTACCAACTGAAGCCACGTCTCTGGTACTGGCTTTACTCCTATAATACAAGTGAAGTCTTATAATGCTACTACATAACCCTAAGATTCATGCTGAGACTAAAATAATACTGACAAATTTCAATTACATGAACATATTTTTAAAAGCAGAAAAATATTAGAAAGTTTTTTTTTAACAATTATTACAAAGCACAGCAGTGGAACAATGACAAGTCAGATAGCACATGAAACAAATGGGAATAAAAATGTCACCTTTCTATATGGCTTGGAAGATACAGTTATGCTACAAAAATATAGGGTTTGTTAATATTTATATATATAAAAGCAGTTTATTACTGTAATTTTGAATGAACATATTTTTTAAATTACTCAATTTTTATTTTCAAATATTAATAGGTGTATTCATATAAACAAATACTCTTTGGGAGTCCCAATGACTCTAATATCATTCTTATGGTAAAATACATATAGACTAATATTTATCATCTTAGCCTTTTAATAAGCGTATAGATTCAGGGTTTTATATTCATAAGTGACATTCATAACAACTGTTCATCCCCAGAAGTCTTCTCATTTTGCAAAACTGAAAAACTCGATGCCTGGTAAGCAACAACTACCCATTTCCTGCCTTCCACACAGCCCGGCAGCATGTGTGCCCACGTGTGTCACCGGGGATCAGACTAATGGCACTGAACACCCGGGCTCTGCACTCCAGCAGCGCACAGGGCTCTGAATTCTTCTATTCCCTTGCTTGCCAATGCCTAACACTTCTTAAAACAGTGTAGAAATTTTAAAGTGTGTGGGTGTTTTTCTCATTGTGGCTTGGATTTGCATTCCCTAATAAATAGTGATGATGAGTATCTTCATAGAACTGGCCATTTGTATGTAGTCGGAGAAGGCCTATTCAAATCCTTTCTACAATTTTAACTGGGTTGTTTTTCTGCCCTCCTGTCTCCCCGTCTCAGGTGCTGAATTACAGGCCTGTGCCATTATATTCAGGCTAGCGCAGTATGGGGTCAGAGCCAGAGAGGCAGCTTGCGAGGTGAGCATCCTACCAACTGAGCCTCACCCCAGGTCTAGTTAAGTTTATTTCTAAGCATTTATCTCTTTTTGATGCTACTCTAAGAATTACTCTTACTTTCTTTTTCTGATTGTTCAGTGTCAGTACTTAGAGATGCAAATGATTTGCTGTTGCCACTGTCGTCTTTATCACCTACTATTCTACTGAACTTACTGATTTTAAGGTTTTTGTTTGTTTTGTTTTGGAATCTTTACTGCTTGATACATGTATGCTCCCATCAATTCAAACACTTTTACACATCCTTTTAGATCTTGACATTTTTTTTTCTTTTTCTTGTGTAATTAATTGCACTAGCCAAGGTTTCAAGTTCTACATGAAAGACAAGATCCATGAGTGGACATCCTTGCCTCTTTGTAACTACAGAAGAAAAATCTTTTTTTTTTCCTTTTTTTTTTTGTTTGTATTTTGAAACAAGGTTTCTCTGTGTAACAGCCTGAAACTTGCTCTATAGACCAGGCTGGCCTTGAACTCACAGAGATTTCCCTGCCTCTGTCTCCCAAGTACTGGGATTAAAGGCATGTGCCACCACCGCCCGGCAGAAAATCATCAATGCAATATGACACTATCCCTGAGCTTTTCATATTGTGACTATTATCCTTGGGTTGCTTCTTTTGAACCCTACTCTGTTGAATGTTATTATGAAATGTGCCTGATTCTGTCAAATGCCACTTATGCATTATTTCATATAGCCATGTCTTAATTCCCGACATCGACTGATTTATGTTGCATTCTAGCAAAAGCTTACTTGTTCACGGTGCAGTCTTTTAAAATGTTGCAAAATCCAGTTTATTAATATTTTTGTTGATGCTTTTTACAATATTCAAAAAATAAGCAATGATCTATAGGTTTGTTTTTGTGGTTATTAGGGCAATGCTGGCCTCATATGATGAGTTAGGGAGTGTGTTCCCTCAAGTCTTCAGAAAATTTTGAGAAAAAAAATGGTGTTACTTCTTGGGATATCTGATAGAATGGCTGTGAGACCACTTTTGTTGCTAGGGGCTATTCTCCCCACCTCCAGCCCCACCCATGGTCTCACTGTGTTGCATGGACTGGTCTCTGAATCAATACCCTTCGCCTCAGTTTCAGAGTGCTAGGGTCGTCACAAAGGTGTAAGCCATCACACACACAGCTTGTTGGGAGATGTTTGATTACTGAGTCAGTTTTTTAACCTTAGAGATCTGTTCACATTTTCTACTTCCACTGGCTTAGCTTTGGTAGCTACTGTTCCTGTCTATTTCATCTAAGTTACCCAATGCTCATAGCATTCTTATAATTCTCTAAATGTCTGCTAAGTGGGTAGCAAGACCCACTTTTTCTTCTGATTTTAGTAATCTGAGCCTTCTCTTCCCCCATCCCATGCATATAGTTAAAGTTTGCCAATTTTGGTCATGTATTAAAAGAATCAACTTTTAGGCTAAGTTTCTCCAAGTTTTTTTTTTTCTCTCATTAAGCTTATCTTTGCTCTAAACTCTATTCCCTTTGACTCTGGGATTGTTCTTCCTTTTCTACTTTCTTAGGGCACAAAGTTAGACTATGGTTTAAAAATGCTTGTTTTTTAAATATCCTGCACGAGACTGTGTGTGTTGTGCATGTTCACGTGTATATAGGTATATATGCATATGTGTGCATGCATATGGAGGCCAGAACTTTATGTCAGGTAATGTCCTCAGTCTTATAGATTGAGACAGGCTCTCTCTCACTTGAACGCAGAGTTCAAAGATTCAGCTAGTCTAGCCAGTCAGTTTGTCCTTGCTACCCCACCACCACTTTTCCCTCCTGAGGTTAGGGACTCTCTTTAAACCCACTAAGTCCACTTCGTGTTGCCAGTTCATACACGGGTGTAGGGTCATCGCTGAAACATGAGTAGTCCTCTAATTTTAACTATTTCAGTCTTTTTATTTATGAAATATATAGATTTTAGCCTCAAATAAATATAACTTATATAATGAATTTCCCAACACTGATCCTTTGGTAAGATAATACTAACTTGATACAGCAAAAATTTATTCAGGTATCATTTGGTACAACTTTCATGCATTTATGAAAAGAAACACTACAAAAGTTGAAGACCTAGTAGTTTCACCAAATTCCTGCTTTCTCTAAGAATCCTTATATAAATTGACAGACTCATGATAAAAAAATCAAACAAAACAGAAAGAAGAAAATGCCTACGGAGACAGCAGCCATCTTTAATAACAGGTTTTCAAGTAAGCAAGTGTCACTCTTTGCTCTTGGATATGTGGATGAAGGCACAGACCTTCCCACTATAATCTGGCTTTGAATCTTCATAAAGCATTATTCACCCAATAGCTCTATGCTTAACTAGGGTTTGAAATGGCTCTAGCCACACTCTTCTATCTATACAGATGCTTGAATTAAAATGTTGGACGTTCTCTTTCTTGAACTGTCTTACTGTCTTAATTTGCTTATTATCTTCATTATTATTTAAAAAGGATAAAAATCTCTCATAAAAATAAAAATCCACCGGAACAATCTTTTCTAGTTGTATAACTGTCATAAGCAATTGTCATTTTTTGGCCATTGAATACACCTACTTAAGAAAGTCAAACCCTGTGCTCAAGCTACCCATGGAGACTCAACAAGTAAAGGCTTGAAAAGAAAAACAGAAGCACGGCAAGTTCCACTTACTATGCAGTGTTTTTAAAGAAAAGGTTTTTCTCTGTCTTGGATAAAATATAAAAGTAGCACGGAGTAACAAAACATTTTATTAATGCTTACTGAGAAATACTATGCAATTCAAGTCTTAATTAAATATGCCCCAACCCAAGAAAAAAAAAAAACCCAAACCCTAACCAAATTGCATTTGCCACCAAATGACTAACATGTACACAACAGTTGGAAACTGTCAAAATATTTTACAGCTCAATTGTAATTACCAACCAAGTCTAAGCATGCCCTTGGGTGGGCGCTTACCACATTTGAGGGCTGCAGAGCATCAAGCGGCAGTTACTTTCCTGCAATTCCTAATTTATACATTTACAACTCCCAAATACCTCCAAAAGTTTTATTGTCATTAGTAAAAACACTCAGTAAAATATCAATATGATATAATAACTTATCATTTTCATGTATTCACCAAAAGGACAACCTTTAAAGGTTATTGGCTAATCTTTTATTACACTCGAATAGAACTAATAATTATGCTTGGTGATGAGTCATAAATGCATACAATGATTACTAGGTTATTTGTCTTTGAAAAAAATGTATCAAATGATCTGGAGACATAAATGTTTTATGTTGTCCTTATCACAATAGATGTAGCCAAAACTAAAGGGGAAGGTGTGATTGGGGTAAAGTGTCAATATGGAAGTACAGCTGGTGAGTCTCCAGAGGAGTGAATGCAGGCAGCGTTTGCCATTTGAAGTAGGACAGCATCCAGCCACTCTTCCCTCCTTACCAGAAAGTGTACAGATTGAGACTTTGCAATTAGCCACACTTTGTATCTCTTCCCCATAGAAAAGAAGTTTTAATTACAAAGCACCAGTGGAGTGCACTCCTGCTAAGGATCATGTGCATCCATAGCCTTTTTATCACTTGAGGACAGACATACAAGTAGGATATACTATGGAATGTACAAACTGTTTTTCGGTTTGCCTGTGAATTAATGAAGTCTAAAAGAACTAAATGAATTTTTGTTAAGATTCTTGGAAACATCATAATCAGGAACTAATAGACTGTTTAAAAAAAAACCAAAAATGATGATAATTGGCACATAGTCAAAATAGCTACAGGTCAGTTCTTCACACTAGAAACTTTTGTCTTGAATAATATTTAGATACAAAGTTTATGAAAATTAAGTATATATTCCAGTAATAGTGTCCAGGCAGGAAATACCCTATTATTTTATATGTTAATATCTCCCAAAGTTGTAGAAATATTTTCTTAGAGACATATGCTTACCTGTATGCAAAGCATATACAAATGCATTATTGTGTATTGTCCATATCATAAATGGAAAATTTTAGAGAGAATATAAAGATGAAATGAATAATTTAAATGTTGATGGTGTAGAAACCTTTTTTCTCATGATAAAAATAGAGGCGAAGGAAGTATAGCAGATAACCATAGGTAGTTCAAGATCTCAAGGTCTACTTCTAAAGTGTGCTTTGTGTGGCTTGAATAGTTACTTCTCAGCTGTCCGAGCCACTTCACAAATATACAGAAGTAAGAATTCAGAAAGCATAATATTGGCTGGCTCAGCAAATCAGGATCCTACTCCCTGTGCCTCCTAAGAGGGTTGTTGCTCTTCAGTTAGTGAAGCTCTATTTGCTGATGTCAACTGGAGTCATAAACTACTAACAGTTTTTAACTTGCATTTTAAATCAAGGTAGAAAATTCCATTTTCAAGTTATCAAACTGTAAAGACTATAAAGACTTTTTAAAGATACAAATGACAAGGATCACTTTAGCAGTAAAATAAAATGATGGAAGTATGTTTGTAGTGTATTTTGTTGCTAACCCAACACCCATTTTCCTTGGAAACAGATAGAGTTTGGTGCTGCATTTACTTTCTAACTTACCTTCTAGGCAAAGACTGTGTAACAAGGCTGGGTGACACAGTTCTGGCCAATGTGAAAATTCTATGGGATTATGAATGTCAATACAAATAAAAATCATGTTCAAGCTCTTTTTTACAGTTTTTAAGAAGCCAATATGGTTTCAGATTCCATATTGCAATAAATACTCTGAAATATCACCAGACAGAAGAGTACTGACAACCATCTGAGGCAGGGACAAGTGAAGCCTTCTCTGCACTTCTCCCATGGAGGTCGCTTTCACATCCAGGTAAGGTTAAACAGAAAGGAAAATAAAGTGGCAACTTTGAAATTCCCTTCCTTCACTGGGTACCATCTTTTCTCTGACACGAGAGCCTTGTGCTGGGCGAGTAAAACTGCATATTAATTGCTAATAAACATTTAAAATTAATTGTGGACCAAAATATGCAGACTACAGTTTGAATAGTATATTTGTTCTGCTCCCAACTCTGTCTGAAGCAGTACTTGAGCATTACATTTATACTTTGAAAGTCATTGTTTTAAATAATACAGTGGGTTACATCTGATTAATAAAAACATGACAATCTTATGATATGATATGGCGGTTATGATAATCACCATTATCATTTACGCTTTGAGAAAACAAACAGTACATAAACAAATGATTGTAAATGTTTTTCATGCTGGGTCTGGGCACCTGAGGTTAAGGCAGGCAGGAGGACTGACTGGGATACAAGTAATTTCAAGTCCAGACTGAGACTAAGAAACCCAGTCTGGAAAAAAGAAAAAAAGAAAGAAAAAGGGTGGACGGGGGAAGAGGGGCTAGTATCTCAGTGATAGAGTACTTTGTCCTCACGAGACCCACAGTTCCATTTCATAAACGCCCGACCAGCTGACTGACGGAATGAGTGTCTTATCATTGTAAAGTGTCAAGAACAGAACCGACTTCATAAAAGCACAATGATTTTCTTCCGTCTGCCAAATTGTATTATTGTACACACACACACACACACACACACAAACACAATGTATATAATGTGTATATATAATGTATACATTATATGCTGACATGCAGGAGCTAGCAATGCCACATGTTTACATGCCATGATTCACTGCAATTAACTTAATACAAAGCAGACTTAGAAAGTCTTGTTCTGATTCCTGTATCTTCAATCTACAAAATTAGCCTTTGACACGAATCTTAACTGGTTAGTCAGTGACGTGGCTGGCACAGAGCTTCATCAGCTTACAGGCCATTGTCAGGAAAGTGTCAGATGCCCATGCCAATGAGAATGAGTCGCTGGAACTCAAGAATCGTAAACATTACTGGATACAGTGTGATGACCGAGGTAAACAGGTTCCCACACAGGATTACAAACAGAACCTGTTGTTAACATACGCCTCACGGTGTCATCGAAAGGATGAGGTGGTCTTTACCGGACTCCTGCACATGTATACGAGTAACCCCCCCCCAACTCCACATTTAGAATGAGTATGTGGTTGTCCTGCACTACTCCCGACATAGCAATACAGAGACCTAGGCTAGAAGTAGGTGGGGAAGACTGTTCTATTTTTGTTTGTTTGTTTGTGGAGCTTTTATGTTCTTTGACTACTATTGGGAATCAAGAGGAGGTTTTGACAACTTGGGCATACCAACTGAGATTTACTGTAAGTAAGAAAAACCTGACACATCATACTGTATCCAGCAGTGTTTATGATTCTTCAGTTCCAGCAACTATTTCTCATTTGCATTGACATTTTGACACGTTTCCTGAAAATGGACTGTATGTTTTCAAATAATGATAACACATCTTACATGTTACACCCGTAACTTACTTTTATGAAAACTATTTTCAAAAAAATAATCTCTTTAACTTCTGGCTAAAAAAAATGGATTTTTCCTCTCGGTTTTCTGTTTTCAGTCTGGTGTGACATATTTGGCTCAAATAAAAGAATATAATATAGCACATCAAAGTACAGTCGAAAGGAGGTTTTTTTTTTTTAAGTACTTTCTTTACATGTACTCATTCATCTATTTATTTTGTGTGTAGCTATGGGTAGAGCACAATGTTTGGGGATAAGTTCTCTCCTTCCACCATGTAGGGCCTGAGGATTGAACTCAGGTTGTCAGTCTGGGCGGTAAGTGGATTATCTACTGAGTCACCTCACTGTCCCAGGAAATGGAATTTCTAAGGGTCTTTTAAGACAATGGTAGATATTTTTTTTTGCTATTACACCGTGTGTGTGTGTGTGTGTGTGTGTGTGAATGTATACTGAGAGAGAATCTATAAAAATTGGTTTCTTACAGGATTGATGCAGTGTAGAATCTGAACCCATGTGTTTAAATTTTGTTCTATCAGAACCCTAGTGGCTCACCTTGCCCTTACAAACTTTGCTTCCCTCACCTCTTAATAATTTTAATAGTATATAAAAATTGTTCATTTGGTAAACTACTCCTTGAATTATACAGATCTTACACATGTTAACATAAAATGATATAATGTTTAAAAATATTACCGTAATACCAGCTCTAACTCTTCAGAAAAGACTTCAGAAATACTGGAGAATGTCAAGTTCAAAGTAGTAGATCAGAGATTTTCCATTTTTGTTCAAAAGCAAAAAATTTATCATTGGTAATTAATTTGTTGTTCTTCAAGAATATAAAAATCAAATAATTGTGAATAACCAGCTTGTCAGTCATTCTTTCAAGTAAAAATAATATTTTCTGAAAAAGGTATCCCTGAGCATGCAATCCATCACCCAGTGCCTTTTCTGGGTATCACAGCGCTGCTTCAGAGTACAAAAAAGCGTACTCATTTTGTCTCACAGAACAGTAGTGACATGCATACACAAAAAGTTCAAGATTTTAAAAGTCAGCAATGTTAGCTGATTTATAAACACTCCCATAGCAGCCTGGCTTGAAAAGCAACAGCACGTAGCTATTTTGAAGACAATCAGGGAAAGCATCTGCCCAAGGCTCCCTACTGAAGGCTCGGTCTGCAGCTGGAGGCACCGCTGAAAGGTAACTGCATCGCCATGAGGGACGTGAGAGCTAGTAGAGGTAGGAGCATGCCTGAATGCCATGTCTTAGAAAGGTGTGTAGGGATCCTTCCATCTTTGCTTTCTGTACCATGCAGCCAACAGCCTCTCGCCCTTGCCCTGCTGCCTTGATGTGCTACCTCACCTCAGCCCCAAAGCAATGGAGCCAGCTGACCTGAGGACTCAAATCCCTCAGACTGTGAGCCAGACACACCTTCCCTTTGTTCCCTCAGGTATTTTGTCCAGCAACAAAAAAAATGGCTAATGCATTCATGGAGAACATGATGACCATGACTTTTGATCATGCTATGCAAATGTTCAGTTAGCAAAATGCAAGTCTTATCTCAGTCTCATTATGAAAACGGTCTTTCCATTTTCTTCAAAAACTCAGCGTTTTGTGGGCCCTAATGATCACACTTGGAAATCAACTGACCAAGGGGATCAGCTAAGGGCAGATGCTGTTTGTTTTTCTACCACGTATTTATTTCCCTTAGGATACTAAGCCCTGGACTAGGCTACTGGAGCACAGGACCCGAGTGTGGATTCCCAGCAGGCACAGTGGTGCATATCAGCTCCAGCAGCACAGGACAGCCACAGTGTTACTGCTTTCCATCCTCATGATTCCACACAGCTCTATGGAGAGTTGAGACCCAGTACCATATCAGTTTTGTGTTATATATAGTACAATATTTACAACTTGAACCCTTGTGAGCTGGAAGTCTTCTTACTC
>JAQHUG010000378.1:819069-854820 GCA_028555095.1 Dicrostonyx torquatus | reverse complement strand
ACATCCACATTCCCCAGAGAAAAGGGGGTGTGGGTGGTCTTCAGTTATTTTGAGGGTCATGGATGCTGTTATAATTTGGGGGATATACAAATATAGGAATACCAGGATAAAAAGACAACTATTAATCTCAGATACTTTACATTGGCATGGACTTTGGTATATGGGTACAAATTCAAAGTCAATTTTGTTACACTGTATATATATTTTTTTACTCTTGTTCAAAGTACTTTTGTATATTGATACAAATTTAAGGCAATTTTTGTTACAATACACTGTATATGTTTCTACTCTTGTTTAAAGGATTTTGTATATTAATACCAATTAGAGGTTATTTTGTATGTATTAAATATACATTTTTGCTCTTGTTTGAGGTTTTTTTTTTTGTTTTTACCTATGCAGTTCTATTAAAAATATAAGGTAAAATTCTAGGTTTTGAAAACTATTATTACAAATTATTTAGGATAATCAAGAAACACAGATCAGTAGTTAGTCATATAATAATCAAATTTGTAGATATGCTAGGTATGTTTTCCAGATCACATAGAGATATATTTTGATAGATAGATGGTCTCCAACCCTTTAAAAGACCTACAGAATATGGCATTTAAAACGTTTTGTTAATTTAGGGGTTTTCATTACAATGAGACACATCTTCTCCTGGCAGCACCAATTTACTTCAGAGATGGCTGTCATTAAAGAAACTCCTTATGGAGTTTGTTGTCACTGTGGCAAGATTAGCCAGCCATTTGGGCAAGACGCTGCTCTTGCTTGGACTGCTTGACAGTATGTTGTATAAAATGAACATACAAGACTCACAGAAAAGGGACCATTGAACTTTGCTGGACTAAACAAGGCAGGATGGTCCATCAGGGTTCCTGCTTCCAGAAGAAACTGTCAAACATTCTGTAGGACAGAGGAAAATGATTGACAAATTTTGCCAATATAGGCAGGCCAGTCTTTCAAATTTCCGTCTTCATTGAAAAGTCTGTCAGATACAATGGGCCTATAGGCTGAAGATGGATGCCCCAACACTGCAGAGGAACTCTGGGTGACTGTCCAGGCAGTCAAATGTCTCTGTTATTTCTAGAGTTACTGATAGTCATTTGCAATGTACTTATTTTTTACTTAAATAATATTATATCCTTCTGGTGTCTCTGATGGAGTTGAAGACTAGATAGTTATAGTTGCAGTTTTTCTTAGATGAGAGAAAATAAGTTAGTTATAAAATCTTGGATTTGNATGGAGAGTTGAGACCCAGTACCATATCAGTTTTGTGTTATATATAGTACAATATTTACAACTTGAACCCTTGTGAGCTGGAAGTCTTCTTACTCAAAGTTTGAAGAGAATGTTACTTCTTCAATGTACGCATATGCTATCTACCCCCAAGAGTACTCTGAGGGCTGTCAGATCTATCAGTGGAAAGAGCCATGAACCTTTCTTCTTTGTTAATCTTTATTAAATCTCCAAACACCACCTCAAGGATCTGAAAACTGCTAAGGAGGTAGGGGAAAATGAAAAAACAAAAACTAAAACTAAAACAAAACCCTTCCATGGTCAGGAAATGTCTTTCGGTCACCATCTAGAAGAAACTGCTAGGACAACAGGAAAACAAACTCACAGCAGCAGCACTTGGTATTGTCGCCGCATGCTCTGTACTGCCCGAAGAAACAAGCACCATGGTTGCCCTTCTTTTTACAAATGAGTGCTCTGAGGGCAGAGAGGGGAAACAGCATGCTCTGGTCACTAGAGGCGCTGCTTGTGGGCTCTGTGACTGCACACAGAGTACAGCTTACTCTGATCACAAGGTATCAAGTACCCCAGATTTGACCCAGGAGCCTTATAACAAAGCTCTGGGCAGCTGACACAGACCTCAAAACCACTCTGCTAGACTGGAGATCTGAATTCTAGTGTGTTCTTAAGGTTATTGGCGGGGGGGGCTTCGGAGACTGACTACAGGTCCTCAAGCATGCTAAGAAGGGGCACTACCACAGAGCTACAGCCCAGAGTAGGTTTTAGCATTTGTAAAACAATCAAGAAAAGGAAGAATTGGATTAATATTCATTTAAAATACATTGAGCAAATACTAAACACAAGGAATACACATTATTAAAAGTGAGACCTAATTTATCAAAGTCTTACACATCTAGACAGAGTCTGATAGAAGGCCTCCGTAGCCATTTTATCCTGCACTTTTAAACCTGGCATGCTTTTCAGTAATAAATTAAGTGGACCCAAATAACAAAGAAGTTTAATGGCTCTTCTCTTAAAACAAAAAAACCTTGGGCTAGAGACATAGGTCAGCATTTAGGAGCACTGGCTGCTCTTCCAGAGGTCCTGAGTTCAATTCCCAGCAACCATATGGTGGCTCATAACCATCTATAATGAGATCTGGTGCCCTCTTCTGGCCTGCAGGCATACATGGAGGCTGAACATTGTGTACATAATAAACAAACAAACAAAGGTTCCATAAATAGCAATGTAGTGTGCTAGTATTTTTCCTGGTTTTTAAAACTTTATTATTTTATGTATATGAGTATTGTGGCTACATGTATTCCTGTGCACCACTGTGTACCTGGTGCTACAGAGGCCACCAGAAGGCAACAGAATCCCTGGGGCTGCAATTACAGATAGTTGTGAGTAGCTAGGTAGGTGATAGGAATTGAACCTGGGTTCTCTGGATGAGCAGCCAGTGTTCTTAACTACTGAAACACCTCTCATGTAGCCAAAAGGGGGTCTTAAACTTCCAATCCTCCTGCCTCCACCTTCTAAGAACTGAGATTACAGGCATGCGATACCACACCTATTATGCAATGTTCACGGGGAAACCCAGGGCTTTGTGCATGCCAGGTAAGCCGTCTACAAACTGATCTACACCTTCCAGCTCCCATTCTTTCATTTAACAAAAATCTACTGACCATTCCTAAATCCGAGATTTGGCAATATAATGGTAGGCGAAACAAGTACCTGTATCATGGTGTTTATAACATTTACCAGTAAGAAAGAACTTAAAAGTGGCTAAAGATTTTATTTTAGAAATAAGACATGATGTTTTAAAGTCATTTTTTAAAAGCTCATTAATAGTTTCCCCAACAAGATTTGCACATAAGCTTTATTCAACAGGTTTCCAAAGCTACTTAATTTTTTCCTCTGTAAGTATTTTATTTTTTTAAAAGAGAAAACAAACTATCTTTTTTCTTTACATACCAATACCACTTCCCACTCCCTCCCCTCCTTCCATTCTCTCCACCTACCTTCTCTCCCCACCTCCATCTACTCCTCAGAGAGGGTAAAGCACATTGCTTTGGGGAAGGTACAAGGCCCTCCCTACCATATCTAGGCAGAACAAGGTATCCATCTAAAGAGAATAGGCTCCAAAAAGCCAGTACAAGCATAGGGATAAATCCTGGTGCCCCTGCCAGTGGCCCCTCAGCCTGCCCCAGCCATATAACTGTCGCCCGCATTCAGAGGGTCTAGTTTGGACCTATGCTGGTTCCTTCCTTGTCTGGCTAGAGTTGGTGAGCTCCCATTAGCTCAGGTAGACTGTTTTAGTGGGTGTCCCCATCATAATCTTGACCTCTTTGTTCATATTCTCACTCCTCCCACTATTCAGCTGGACTTTGGGAGCTCACTCTAGTGCTCTACTGTGGGACTCTGTTTCCATCAGTTGCTGGATGAAGGTTCTATGGTGACATTTAAGACATTCATCAATCTGACTACAGGGCAAGGCCAATTCGGGCACCCTCTCCTCTAGCTTAGGATCTTAGCTGGGGTCATACTTGTGGAATCCTGGGAATTTCTCTAGAGCCAGGTTTCTTGTTAGCTTCATATTGGCTTCCTCAATCAACTATCTCTTTCCTTGCTCTCATCTCTGTCCTTCCTCCATCTAGACTATCCTGTGCCCTCAAGTTCTCCTCCCCTCTCCCCTACTTAAAATCTTTTAAATTGTATTTATTAATTCATGTATGTCTAGAGGGGCAAGAATATGGCATTGTGTAAGTGGAAAACAACGTTGTAGAATTGGTTCTTTCCTTCCACCGTGTGAGTCTAGGAGTGGGGAGAGGGGAATTGAACTCAGATTGTCTGGCCTTATGTACCTTTACTTACTGGGTCATCCCCAACTACTTTAAAATTTTCCTTAATGTTAAATTCACAAGGACTAAATTTTAAGTAAATTAATTAGTTTATGATTTGTAAGATACAAAGTTTGTGAATTGAGTCACAGGTTCAAATACTATATTAGTCATTATTTTGGCACAGGTCTATGATTTTCAATTAGTTTGTCCTGGTACCTATAATTGCATACTATTTACAATACAATACAATAAATATGTAGTAAACTTAAATACATACTTGAAAATATGCTGGTTTCCAGTATCACCTGGATAAAATGCAAATATACAAAATTTCATGGGTTCACCCTTAAACATCTGACTCAGTAGGTAAGGGGTATGCATATTCCAGGTAACTGTAATATGTGGATCTTGTTTCATTTTTAAAAATATGTTTATTTTTCATGGTGCTGAGGATCAAATGTGGGGTCTTCCATAAGCTAAGCAAACATTTTGCCACTGAGCTAAGACTCCTAGCCCTACAGTTTACTTTTGCTAACTAGCATCTCCACTCTAATTTTGTAGGCCTTTAATTTTTATTACTTTTGCATGTACATGCATGCTTGTGTACAGATGCCTAAGGGTATATGCATGTGCATGTGGAGGCCAGAGGACAACCTTGCAAGTCCAAAAAAAAAGTTGACATGGAACCCATCAAGTATATGCTAGGCTGGTAGGCCAGAAATCTCAGGGGTCCATAGGTCTCCACCTCACCAATGTTGGAAACAGACATGTAGGGCTCCAAGACTGGCTATTTTTTTTTTCCTAAATGGATTTTTCTAGAGATCAAATTCAGGTCCTTACCAACTGAGTCATTTCTCCTGCCTTGTATTTCCAATTTATGATTCCTAAGCATATTCAACTTTTAATAGCCAAAAAATAATTCTGCTTTGACATAAAATTTCTGCTCAGTTTCTAATCTTAAAAACCTCTTTTTAGTTTCTTTCTCTTGAAACTTTCTTTGGAAAGGGAACCTAAAATCTGCTGGGACACTATAATCATAGTACTTGGTGGGCGGTGAAGGCAGGCAGATCAGGAGTTCAAGGCCAGCCTTGAATACATGACTTTCAAAAATCCAAAGATCAAACAAAGGCAAAACCAAGAAGGGCAGCTCAAACAATTTTAAAATGCTGGCCATACAAGCCTGACAACCCAAGTTCACTAGAACAGAGGCAGCAGAGTCTCTAGGAAGTTCATAGGCTAGTTAGTCTGGAGCATGTAGCACAGGGGATGAAGAAAGAGAAATCTTAACAGAAAAAAGATGAAGAATGTGAGAATCAGTGAACTCATAAAATTGTCCTTTGACATCCACAAACACACCACGGTACTTTCATAGCTGTACTCACCCATATACACATACTCAATTAAAAAATAATAAGCTAGCAAAGTGTCTTCTAGTTTGTCTCATAAAGACTGCTCAAGAATTTGAGACATTCTTTCCTTGACCTCTGAACAGAACTCATCTTAACTCTTTTGAGTTAAATGTTTAAAGCACATACAAATGTACACATGTGCACACATGAATTCAATAGAAATGTACTCAGGTACTACGATGTGCCAGACACTGCTCTAGGCAATTGAGATGTATCACTGACATGTAAAGGAAACCAAAATCCATGCTTTGGCAAGTAAAGAAGTGCATTTTTCAATTACACATGAAATTACATTCTAGATAATAATATTCAAGACTATAAAACAATGCCCAATAAATTTAAAAGTCATATGAAGTATACTTGCTAACCACAACCAAATTAAGAAACTAAGAAGAAAAGAGTATTTTTGCAAACTCCCAACAATTTACATATGAGTAACAGTTCTAAATAACTCACAGCTCAAAAAATTACTTTTTTTCAATGAAATGGGAGAAACAGAACAATAACACAAGGACATATGGGCCACTTAGCCTCTCTATCTGAAAAGAACAAATGCCAGGTGTCAATTAGCTCAGCTCCACCAAAGAAACCAGGAAAAAGAAGAGTAAAGGTAAATGAAAAAGAAACATAGAGAGGAAAAACCAATGAAAGTACAGCGAAGTTAGGAGATCCAAAAAGCTTATAAACCTCTAGTCAGACTGATTAGGGAGGAAAGACCTACTGTAGTGATTAGGGCTTAGGGCAAAGTACAATGGAAAAACACTTGTATGGGGCCTTGGGTTTTAATCTCATTGAGGCAAAACAAAACGAACAAAAATTCCAAAACTAAATGACTTATATCAGAGAGGACACTAGTAATATCACTACTGATTTTACAGATTTTAAGAAGATAATGATAATGTCATTAGCAACTTTGTGCAATATATCTGAAGGTAAGATGAATGGGGAGAAGTCTGTGCAATATATAAACTCCAAAAGCTCTCAAGAAAACATACGAGCTGTGAATAAATCCCTGTTTGATCTCCAATAGCCATAAACAAAAACTAGAATTTATAAAAAAACTTATAAATAAAAACTGTAACAGAACACTTACATAACTGTATCTACTAAGGGAAAACAACTTGTAGAAGACTTTTCCAAAATGAAGCTTCAGTCATACATGACTTCACTACTAATTCTCCAAACCGTAAGTTTTGAAAAGATAACTTCAGTTTTATGCAAATAAAGAATGGCCACATTACAGTAGCCTACACATGTAATCCCAGCACTTGGCAGGTTGATAGAGGACCATACTCAGGTACATGGTGAATCCATATATATAAAGACAACAAATAAAAGTCACATATAATAAACTGTGCTGGCCAGAATAAGTGGTACATTTTATATGCACTGAAAGAACAGTTTGCTTGGAATTGTATACCCAGCAAAAGTATCCTTCAGAAATAAAAGGGAAATCAAGGAAACCTCAGAAGAAAGAAAACTTAAGAATTTATTGTCAACAGATTTATATCAAAGAAATAAAAAATAAATAAGCCTTGTTAGGTGTTTGAGGGTGACCTTGAACTCCTGATCTCCTGCTTCCACCTCCCTAGGATAACAGACATTCACTGTAATCAGGCTCATTTATCAACCTGAACAGATCTAACCATTTCATTCTTCTGTTCCTCATAAATTTTCTTCAATGAAACTTTCTAAATAACTTTCAGTTATTAATAATTGAAGCATAAAATTATTCCATTGTTTGAAATGCTTCTCCATGCATTCTGCTTCTCTTTTCCAGCTCAGAGACGACTTATTACCACAAAGTACAATAGCTCACTTAGGGGAGTCATGTGATCAGGAACCAGCACACTGGTGCGAGCCAGCCAGCAATTCCATGATGCATAAAACAGACCATGGGTTGGACTTGGTTTTAAATTAAATCATCTGAAAAGTGAATCTATGACAAATTAATATTCCTTTAAAAAGAACTAATTTCATTTTTACATGCAATTAAGCAAAATATAATGTGGAAGGTGCTTTTTCCATAATAAGTGCTTTAAATCACTTTACATATCAGCCAGAAATTAACCATGATTATCACACATACTGTTATTTTGGAGACATACATCACTTATTATTTTTTATTCAGAACCAAATAAAAAGCTTTTGAAATAATCATAGCTTCAAGTATTTTGGTCCCAAGTAAAACNCTGCCTCTGCCTCCCAAGTGCTAGGATTAAAGACATGTGCCACTGGAGACCACTGAGAAATGCTGACTTGTATATCCAGTCATATTTTGAGTACACCATAACTTTCAGTTATAGTAAAAGCCTCATAGTATTAAATTTACTATATGAAACATCTTTAAGCATATGGTTCAATATTTAAAACATTTTTGAATTAGTAAACTCAACAATCCAATTATCTTCAAACTAGAAATTTCTGAGTAACTCTTGATTCTTAGTCTCTTCTTTAGCTCTTCCAAACTATTCTTTAGTTTTAATGTCTATTAATAGCATTTATTCTTTCCTTCCATCTATACCACATTTTTGTTTTGACATAGGGTTCCACATATCTCGGGTAGACCTTGAACTTGCTAGACAGCCTTAAAGTCTGATCTTTCTGTCTCTACTTCCTGAGTGTTAAGATTAGCAGCACACCCAGTTTGTGTAGTGCTGGGGATCAAACTCGGATCTTCAAACATGAGACAGACACCCTACCAACTGAGCAAAGTCCTCAGCTCACAGTTTTACTCTGCTATGCCATGATTTCATGTGATTTCTGGCCTGGAATATTGTAAAAGTCTCCTATCTATAGCCCTGTCTTCAGTTTCTTCACTCTATTTTTATATACTGTCTTTAAAGTTCTCATTTTACTGAAATCTGATCATGGTTTTTATTTATCAAAAGGAAACCAAAGATGGGCAAGGCTGAACCTGAAAATGAAATGAGTGAGCCAAGGTTCTGGAGGCAAGGCTCTCATAAATTTATTGTGGCCTCAGGTAAAGATGTGAAACATCACAGTGAAGCTGAAGCTGATGACAGACAAGGAAAGGAGGAGGGAGAAGGCAATGCAGTTGGAAATGTTCAGTCTGTTCTTAAACATTGCAATATAGGAGTGCTGCTCAGGGCCCACTCTGCTTCTATAGTGGTGATGACGGAATTTATATTCAGCAAAACTAACTTACTGTGCGGCTCTGTAAGTTTACGGAGGTGTCCAGTTGTCTAACCTCTACTAAGGTTAAGCTGAACAGGGCCTTCTTTCTATAATTCAACTTGTGACTACATTGGATAATACACTGCTTTCCAACTTAAATAAAAGAGAATCTTGAACCATTCAATTAGATGACTTGAGTCTTTGGATTGTTTGTTACTTCCTTGGGACACTGTACTATAAATTAATACATGCTGGGCATTACATACAGGTGTAATACCAACACCTGGATGCTAGGTTGGGAAGATCTCAAGTTCTAAGACATTCTGAATTATATAATAAGGTCCTATCTCTGAATAAACAAACAAGCAAATAAAGATGAAAAGATTTAAAAGCAAACATTCCCTGACAAAACCCAAAGCCCAGCTGTTTCTAAAATGAATCAAAAAACAGCTAAGACATTCACTAATGAGTTACTCTGCAGCAGCATCTGGTGGTGGTGCTAGAAAACTAGCCTCAACACTTTTACTGAAACTACTGTATCACTCTACTAATCTCTAAGGACTGGGAAATTATATGTGGCACATATAAGCAATTACCTCTGGAGCTTGAAAAGCCATTTAGGGATGAAAATGGTCCCTAACTGTGGAATTTACACTTAAATATATCTGTATTTGCTGTAAAGTAATGCCACAAATCTACTTATTAAAGTTTAATATTTTTAAAATTTATATTCTCAAAGAATTTATTTGCAAATATTTTCAGTTTGGTCTCATTTTCAGTATGATCATTATTAGAAAACTTTATCTAGCTTTAATTTTTAAATCATAATATTTTAAAGGACAGAACAATCCCTGGTTAAGATCTAATGAAATGATCTGGCTACAAGCAGGTCTGCAAAGAAAATGCCCACACATCATTAATGATAATAGTGTTAATGGAGCCAACACGCAGTGTATGCACTATTAATCCTCAGATTACAACTCATAATCCAGGTATTAGAGTTTATATGTTCCACAGCAGCTTGGCTGTCTCTACAGTTAAAGAACACCTATTACTGACAAAGTTGTGTCCTAACCTCATGGTTAACAGCTGTGACTATAGATAGTAACAGGAATATATAATAGTTGACACTACCCAGTTGCTGCACTAACTCAAACTGTACTGTGACTCTCCAAGTTTAAGCATGTCAGGCTTGTGCTTCAAGCCTTGCAAGTTAGGAATCATTTAAAATAATAAAAAAGGACTAAACAAGAATCAAGCTTAAATGTTAAATAAACATAAGTCCTTTGCAGAATTGACTACAAGAGCTCACACTGATTGTAAATATTTTCCTCATCAGTACATAAAATAGTAAAACTTAAAATTTTTGTTGAATTTACAGTTTATATTCTGTTTTAATTTATTCTTGACCCACAGGTTACATAAAATGTAAATATTTCAAACAGATAGGCTTGTCTTAATTATTGCTTTGTTACTGATTTCAATACTAATTTTGCTATTAGTGGATTTCAAGATTAATTCTGAACACTTGCTTTAGAGGTTAAGATGGAAACACTTAGTAAACAAACTCTGTAGCTATAAAATACAGTATTTTAGGAGGTCAAAATTACTAACCGAATCTTTATACCTTATTGCTTCTTCTATCAAAATATAAGTCTTTTAACTTTTTATATACCTTTGCTTTGATGTATATAAATTAGAATTTAAAAAATCTGAATCAATCATTTTAAGTGAGGTATTCGGTTCACATACTAACTGAATTAATTACTGAGTTTAAAAGTGCTACATTATTTCATTTTTCCAAATATTTAAGCTATTCTATGTCATTTCTCCCCTTTGGGGAGCTCTTTGTTACATTTTAAAATCATCTATCACTCATTCTCTCTTCTATGTAGAAGTTATGTATTATGTTCTTATCCTCTTAATGCTGCCCTAAAACCCACAACACACTTAGCTACCCAATATCCAAGCAGCAGCTGACATCTAACATCTCAGTAAGACATGGCCCTTAGATTATTAGTACTGGTTAATACTGCTACTATTCACTTGCACGTCTACACTGGCATGTGGAAAATGACCACCGAATGGTCTCTTCTGAGAGCCAGCAATGCTCCCTTCACCTCACTCTTCCTTTCCTACCTTTAGACTATATGATTTTATGGATCAATCTGCTCTGAATTTATTTTATTGAATCAAGAGACTATCATCTTTCATCCATTTAGAAGTTATTTGTTCCTCCAACATCATTTTTGCTTTACTCTCCATTATCTTAGATTGTTTGGAACTGGAGGCACTGAGATGGCTCGGTGAGTACAGGTGCTTGCCATGGGAGCCTTATGACCTCAGTACAGTCTCCAAAACCCAGGTAAAGATGGTGAGACCTGATTTCTCTGGTCTATGTGAACGCTCTCATGCATGCACACACACACACACACACACACACACACATATGTGTATGCACACATGCATGCACACCAGGATACACCAGGGACTTTTCCATGAAAAACCACCCTGTTTCAAAAGTTCTCAACATTTTCCCAAGCTTTTTGGCATTCTTTCCAAGTACAAGTCTGTTCTGCACTTTTCTTCTACAACACTTTAGAGCAAATCCCAGAATCCTATCATTTCAATAGTAAATAATTTATTATGTATTTATAAGAGACAAGTAGTCTCATTTTGTCAAGCTATCCATCTGTTGAGCGAATATACCTACTCTTCTGTAAGGAGCCTCACAGTCTGCGCTGTGTTCTTCTCTACTTCCTCACCAGCATTTCTTGTAAACCGGCAGCTAGTTCCCACAGCCAGCAGCTTGTCTAAATCCTAGTTAAATCTTCTGGCAAGAATACTTCCAGGTTGTTTATGCCTGTTATGTCAGACTGGCTGTCCAATTCTTAATGGTATTAAGACTGATCATCATGGTTGCCTACTGGCAGCCTGATTCATTGGTACATTTTATAAAACTTTAGCCTGATAGGTTTAACAGCCATACCAATTAGTGTTAGATATACTACTTCATCAGGAATTATGAAGGAGTATGTTTTCTAATGAAATAATTACTTTCTGTATTTCATAGTCAGAATTCTTATATTGAAAAAACTTTCCTTCATGAATTACTTAATTATCTTGAAATACACTTAACAAAGGAAAATAAGGATAAATAGCTTAGTATTTTCCTTTAATTATTAATATGGTAAATGAACTAAGGTCCTATTAACTATCAAAGGCAATTTTATACTACCATTAATTCATGAATTTTAATATATTTGATGTTTTAAATCCCTTCAGATACTTTTTCTGTAAATATTCTTTGCCTGTTTTCAGAATTTAATGTTACGAAAGCTATTAAAAATTTTTCTTATAGTAATATGCATGCCTTTGAAAGTCAAACACATTATTTAGAATGTCTAGATTGAAATCTCAACTCTATTCACTTTGTCTCAATATATACCTATCTAAAGCCTCAAGTCTTTCTCCAGAGAGAAGATTCTATTTCTTTGACAAATAATTTCCTCGCCTGTCCTCATATGTATAAGTCCTATACAAAGGATGCATGTCCTGACTCTACCTTGATTTTTTTTTTCCTTCTAAAATTTCTACCTTAATTTTCCCCTTGAATTCTGAAGGAAATCCTTCAAGTCTGACTTCTGCTGCACGGCTTGTCAGCACTTGCCATGCTCAGTGACTGGAGACCGCAAGCTCCAGCCTCCTCACCTCTCCGGCTACACTGTCAGCTTCCACAACTTAAGAACCCCTTCCTGTTCTGAAATTGTTATATTTTTCACAAATTTTAAAATAAAACATAGAGAAAGGTTACTATATAATAAAGGCCTTGTTATTCTTTATATAGAGCCAAATAAAATTAGTATTTTAACTCACATCATCACTTTTTGAGATGACTGCTTCTTTCATTTATCAATGGTCAATAAAATCACTCTTGATAATTTATTACTTGTTTCAAGCACTCTTTTCTTTCTATAAAGTTTCATATGTTCCTAACTATATAGTTTAAAAAAAAAAAGTCAAGTGAGAGCGAGCACTACTTCTGGAGGCAAGAACCCTTTAGGGCACATGACTGTTGATAAATAGGCAAGAATCTTGTTCTTTGATGGCAAAGATTGGTCCCCATTTTTAAACTTTTTTTTTCTTTGTGAAATCAAAGTAATCACTCATTTTTAGGTCCTTGAAAGACAGCAGAATGAACATTTCTTTAAGAATGAAGTATGTACTACCAAATTTTATGAATGCTAACTCTTTACTTTGTTCATCTGTCAAGTTTGTACTTTCATGACCTTCAAAGTTTCCTACACCTTAAGTTTTGTAGCTTAGCTTCCTCCTTTGACTCACCCAAGGTGGGGACCTGCTGTGCACTCTGCATCTTTTGTTTGGTGTGCTTGCTATATTGCAGGGTAATTTATCAACATTAGGGGTTGAAAAGGGCTAAGTCATTGTTTGTGGAACTCCATGAATCTGCTGCAGATACAGTCCTCTTCCTCAATCACCAATAATGCACCCTAAAATTGTCATGCCACACAGAATTAGTGCCATTTGTCCCTTCCTTGTTAGCTTAATCTTTATAAGGTATTTAATAAATATGCTGAATTTGTCATTTATCACTAAAACCCATAGTAATAATGTTTTACCTTATTTGTATGCCTTTTCTGTACAGAGAATTTTTGTATATAAAAAGAGAAAATAGTATTTAATCTTCACAAGCTGAGAAACTTTAAGAATCTTAATTTAGTTACTTTAGTTGATCTAAAAGATCAACTTTCCAAATATCACAATTTACATGTATTTCTCCTGGGGCTTCTTTAAAAAATTAGCATTTTTATCTTTCCAGTAAACTCAGTGAGAAAATTCCCAATGATGTTCTTGATGCTAGGTTGCTGGTTCTTTGAGACTGTAAGGATGTATTAGTACTGAGGCACAATTATCAGATGTTTTATCTGGAGCTAGATATGGTGGCACCTGCCGATAACCCAGCAATCAAGAGGCTGAAGTAGGAGGGTCATGAGTTCAAAGCCAGCCTGAGCTACACAGTTAAGCCCCTATGCCAAAAACTTAATGTAGTCAAACAAAAACCAGATTATGTCCTAGTCATGTTCCAAGGCTAGCAGGGAGGTAGGCTAACCCGGTGGCTGGAGTGTAGGACTACAGGAGGCGGTCACACATTGTGACGAGGAGGGCAAGTTTACACGTGCAGTACTCTAACAGGAAGTCTCGAAGCTTTGTGCCATAGGCGTCTCCTGTCCTGCCCTCCTCTGAGCCACACAGTATGCATGTCCAAATATATGTTGAAATTGATAGTTCTATATGCCAGTGAGGTTTTCAGGTGATCTCTCAATTCTCTCATTAGTACAGCTATGGTCTGAAATTAACAGATCTTTCAACTTCAGTACCTTCAGTTTATCTACTTATGATGAAAAGATTTCATGTAGCTCAGGCACTGCCTCAAATTACATTCACATACCTCCACACAATTTCAACAATATTTGGACATGCCTACTGTGTGGCTCAGAGGAGGGCAGGACAGGAGACACCTATGGCACCAAACTTCTTAGATTTATTTTGTGTGTATGTGTGATTTAATGTACTGCTCTATTTATTTACCCTGTGTACATGTCCAAGGCAAATCCAAGGCTAAAGAACAGGTGGCACACACACACCCCACGAGAGAGTGGTGCTGAAAAAGGAATTCAAGTCAGTTTCATAGCCAGACGCCTTAAATGACCACGGTCCCACACATCCACCTAGTGAAAATGCCAAGCTCTACTCTTGTCTCTACTGGCACCTTGCATTTTATCTCTGAAATCATATCTATCTTATTTTTTGCATAACAATATATGACAATTAGTTAATACAATAACAAAAATACATATACTCATGGACAAAAGTTAACCTGGAAAAATTTTCCCAAACTAATTTTCAACCTTACACATGAAAGGTACCATATTATTTCTAACCAAACTGGTTTACATATTGCTCCAACAGTGTTTCACATTTCCATGTAGGTAATGTGCATAAAATTTCCTCAAGAGAGACAGTACATTCTAACATAAGTAAAAGGAACAATGTTGAAATTTTTCAGCAAAGCACTTACTACAATGAAACCCTATTCATAATACATTTGGCATGGGGAGTTTCTTCTCCTTCCTTTAGATTAGTATAGGCTACTCGTGTGAGGCTGCTTTCAAGCCTCCTTCTTCAAAGACCCAATTCTACTTACAGACTAGCTCAGTGAATGAGTACACCACAGGCTCAGTCACAAGCTCATTAGACAAACAAACAAGCAAAACAGTGTATAAGTTATAATGCAAAACAATCAGCTTACAAATACATACTCAGTGAAGTATAATTAAATTAACCTGAATTTTACATTTATTCACTAATTTACTGTTTATATGTGTACATGTGTGAGCTTGTTCATGTGAGGTGATGTGTGTGTGTGCACAGGAGTGTGTACACAGGTATGTATTCACATACACATGGCTATATGAAAGTCAGAGAACAACCTTGGGTGTAGTCTTCTGGTGCCGTACACTTTTTTATTCTTTTTATGTATGAGAGAGGGTCTTACTATGCGCCCCTGGCTGCCTATGAACTCAGAGATCCACTTGCCTCTGACTCCAAAGTGCTGGGATTAAAGGTATGCCACCATGCTAGGCTAATCTTGTTATTTTGTTTTGCATTGTTGCTGTTATTTTTAAGACCGAGTTTCACCCATTAGACTAGGTTGCCTGCCCAGCAAATCCCAAGGGTACACTTTGTCTCCACCTCCCTGGCGATGACATCACAAATATGCCACCACACCCAGCTTGTGTGCAAACTCAAGGTCTCATGCTTGTACACTAGCACTACTAAATGGGCATCATCCCAGACCCAAAGTTTACTTTTAAATCACTTAAATGACCTTTAAAAATCATGTAGCAAGGGGGCTAGTGAGATGGCTCAGTGGTTAAGAGCACTGACTGCTCCTCCAGAGGACTTGGGTTCAATTCCCAGCAACCATATGGAAGCTCTCAGCTGTCTGTAACTCCAGTTCCAGAGAATCTGACATCATTATACCAATGCACATGAAATAAAGTCAAATCAAGTTTTTAAAAAAATCATGTAGCAATAGCTCTCATTTCTTGGAAGCGAACTATGTGAAGGAGTAAACTCAGCAGATGTTACCTTGGGAGAAGTGGAGCGCTCCCTCCCTGTAGGAACGACTGGGCTTTCGCTGACTCCAGGCTTGGCTGGGAGGGTTGGTGGGGCAGGGGCCTTTCTTTTCACTCTCCTTTCAGCCTCCCCTTCCAGAACTGCAGTGACCAAATTGTTTGGAGAAGTTGGCTTGGGCTCATAAAAAGGATTGGATCTAAATGAAAGAAAAATTATCATTAAATTTCTCTCAAAAACAGTTTATTTCCACCTAAAGTAATAAAAAAAAAAGTTCTGAAAATTGCATTCTCAAATAAACCCAAATCAGTGAAACCTAAAAGTTTGAAATAATGACTTCTATCTTCTGGGCCATTTCAATCCAGATTTAGAAAAGATTTAAAAAACAAGCAAACCTAGGCAAGGACTCGATTCAAGATGGTGATGGTGGCAGTCACCAGTACTCTTAAGTATCACAGAGCCTGAGAGACCCACAGGGGCTAGGAGGGGAGATGCAGTGTCACCAGAACAACTTAAGAAGGGCAGGTCTCATGGGAAGATGCTTTTAAAAAGTGGTCTCGTGAAATCTGAGAAAATGACAGCGACTGCAGAGGAAGGGGAGCATGACATTGTTGAGCTGGGCCTGTACTCGGCCTGCCTGGAGGCACTGCTGCTCGAGGCATGATGGTCATGTCTGATAGTGTGGGGTGGCCAGCTCTAAAGGCTGGGAGCTGTGCAGAACCTGCCTCCAGACTCTGCCCCGATGCAAGGTCACCCCTGACTCTGGACAACAAGAGGATATCTGAGATGGGTCTCAGTGAAGTCTGTTTCAGAAACCAGAAACCTTGAACCAGACCAATGACTCATTGCAATTAAGTATTTGCATGCAAAGATGTATGGGCAAAAAACATATATATATATATATACTGTGTGACGCACAGCAGTTTGCAGTGGTACTTTGATGGATGAATGTGCAATGGAGAGGTAGGAAAGAGGGCGGAGCGGAGCAGCGTGTGCACAGCGTGGCTGTGGACAATGTTGAGTGGTGCCAGCAGAAGTGGTGTGTAGCTGCCTGGAGCTCATGCAGGATCTGGCCCTGAATGCACTGCCCAGCCACATGATCACCCTGGCTCTGAGCAAGGCATCTGAGATGAAGCATGGTTCACTTTCTGGATTAAGCACCCTTGAAAGACCTCCATGGTTTGTGCTGCTGCCAGAGGCCAAGCTGGTGTTCATGGTCTGTTGTGCATCCAGGGGCCATGCTAGTGTTTATGGTCCATGCTGCCTCTGCAGGCCATATTGATGCAGGCCTGTTGTCCATGTTGAATGACCCATGCTCCTGATAGAGGCCATGTTGATGTCTGTAATCTTTGCTTCCACCTGAGACCATGTTGATGATCATGGTCCATGTTACCGCCAGAGGACTTGTGGATGTTGATGTCCACAGTCCATGCTGCTGTTGAGGGCTATGTTGGTGTCTGCAGATGGTGACGCTGCCAAAAGCCATGTTGATGTCTGTGATCTTCGCTGCAGTTGAAAGCCTTGTTTACATCCATGGCTTGTGCTGCGGTTATAGGAACGCTTCTTTGCAGTGGTACTGACGACTACAGACTCATAATTGAGAATGAGAGACATTGTAGGCTTCTGTGGCCACCTCTCCCTTCACCCCCCCCAATAGTCCAGACAGGAAGCCATTAAAGAGTTCTTTAAAATTGTGATGGTGATGCTGAAGTGTAGCTCTTAACAGCTGATGGCTTCGAGAGGAATGGAGATGGGGAAAGACTCAGTTTTCTTTAAGGGGTTGGCCACTAATGCTCTAAGGAGTATATTTGAATTGGAAAATGAGTAAATTGGAGTTGGTGTATCTTTTTTCTTTTTGCAGGGAGGGCACAAGGGTTTGAGGGTGGACTTGGAAAGAATGGGAAGTGAATGTGATTGGAGTGCATTGTGTGAAATTCCCAAAAAATCAATAAAAGTATTATGCTAGAAAAAGAGAATTCCTAAAAAAAAAAAAAAAAAAATCATGCGCAGTTTAAACTACTCTATGTAGGAATTCAGGAAAATTATCTTTAAAGATGGGGAGTACATCTATTTTTGGAATTCCCCCAAAATGAAACAGAATAGAAATGTGGTTTTTTTGTTATTATTTTATTTTTATGCTGTACTCTCATATTGAGCTTTATAGTGGCTGTACTATGATCCCATAACAGAGAATGCAGACCCTTCTTTTCCCACATCCTTGCCAGCATCTGTCATCTGATTCTTTAATAACAGCCATATGAAGGGGGCAAAGAAAATCCCCAGTCAATTCTAATTTTTACTTCCTCATTGGCTAATTATGTTGGACACCCTTAAACGCATTTATTAGCCATTGGTATTTCTCCTTTGAAGACAGTGCGTTCAGTTCTCTGGCTCACTGACTTAGTCATTCTTTATATTCTAGATATTAAGTCTCTGAAGATGAAAGCTCGCAGAAATTTTCTGACATCTGTAGATTCTCCTCTTTGCTATATAGAAACCTTTAAGTTTCACGAGGTCCCATTTTAACTGTTAGCCTTATTTCCTGCAACACTGGAGTTGGGACTTGTGCAGGCTTCACTCTACATGTGGATAGCCACTGTTTCCAGCACCATTTGCCCGTGACATTCTTTTCTCCAGAGTTTTATTTTTTGTCCTTAAAAGGGAAAAAAAAAGGTGTCTATAGTTGCATGGCCCTGTTTCTGGGTCCCATATTCTGTTTTCTTGATCTGTGTTTGTTTTTGTGCCAGCACCACGCTTTTCTTACTACTATGGCTTTGTTGAACCATCCCAGTATCTCTAGAATGAAGCCAACTTGACTGGAATGGAGGATCTTTTTAGTGTTCTTTGTTTGTTTTTGTTTTTCAAGACAGGGTTTCTCTGTAGCTTTTGGTACCTGTCCTGGAACTAGCTCTTGTAGACCAGGCTGGCCTTGAACTCAGAGATCCGCCTGCCTCTGCCTCCCAAGTGTTAGGGAGTATAGGCTACTCCCTAACACCACCACCTGGCTTAAAGTGCTCTTGAAATCAGTTTGCAGGTACTTTTTACTATATCCATTTCATGTATGTATGCATGTGAACATCACAGCAACACTTAAGGCTGTGCAGGTAGATTATGGAGAATTCTGGATCTATGTTCATCAGAGGCATTAGTCTGCAATTTTGTTTTTGTTGTTGTCTTTATCTAATTAGCTGCCAGTGCAATGCTAGCTTCATAAAAAAGATTTGGTGGTGTTCCTTCTTTTTCTAGTCTATGAATAATCTGTGAAACGTTTAGTTTCTTTAATGGTCTGGTAGAATTCTGAGGCAAGTTTGTCTGGGTTTAAATATTTTGTTTTGATTTTGGTCAGGAAATCTGTCCTTTTTTTTAAAAAAAAACTATTGCTTCACTTTCCTTCCTTGTTATAGATACATTTTTAAAATTTTTCTTCTTGGTTTAACTTTGGCATATATTTAGAAACCCATGCATTTCTCTTTGATTTCCCAATTTGGTGGAATATATTTTTTAGGCATGTCCTTATGACTTTTTGTATCACAATGATAGCTGTTGGCATTTCTCCTTTTCATCTCTGGTTTTATTATTACAGGTCTTTTCTCTCTTATGAGTACTCTGGCTGAAGGTTTGTCAATATTGTATATTTTTTTCAAAGAATCAATTGTTCCTTTCATGAAATAGTCTTACTTTTTCATTGATTTTAATTTTTTGTTGTTGTTCACTGTTTTTAGTTTGGCTGGTTCTCTTTTTTGGGAATGCTGTAAAGTACATCGTTACATTGCTTGTTTATGATATGATTTTAAATGTCAGCACTTTGGGCTCTATGGTTCCCTCTTGGGGCAAGGTTTCATGGTATCCCATAGATCTTATGTTCTGTTTCCATTTTCATGCAATTCTAAGAGCACTTTCTTTTTAATGACCAAAAAATACTGTTTGGTCTCTATGAGTCTGTGCATTCTGTGTTCTTTCTCCTACTGTTGAATTCTAGCTGATTCCTTCCAGGGCTCTCTTGCAGAGCTGGTTTGGGCGTCATAAGTTGCTTTAGTCTACTGTTGTAATAGAAAGTTTTCCTTTTCTTTCAAGTATGACAGGGTGGTATACACAAGTATGATTGACAGATGTGACTCTAAGAACTTGAAATGCACCCTTCCATGTCTTTTGGATTTTAGTGCTTCTATTAAAAACTCAGCTGTTGACATTCCACAGTGGTCACAGGGTTATTGAGCAGATCCAACTCTTCTCATTCATGCCCTTTGCTCCACTCCTTCCAAAACCAGGTCTGACAACCTATATGGTCGAAATTGAGACACGTGATAAGTTGAAACTGAAGAAGATAGAAATGCAAGAGAAAAATCCTCTACCTTCAAAAGAAATGACTGCAGCAAGCTGGTGAGTCTTAATGACACAAGCACCACTAAATATCCACTGTGCATTTCACAAGCATTGTCTTCTTATATTACTTCCTATAGGTATTTAACTTTTGTCTTAGTTACTTTTCTATTGCCATGAAGAGACTCCATGACCAAAGCAACTTATAAAAGAAATAATTTAATTGGGGGGCTTGCTTACAGTTTCAAAGGCTGAGTCCATGAACATCATGGCAGAGAGGAGGGCAGCAGGCAGAGATGTATAGTGGTAGAGAAGGGGATGAGAGCTTATATTTTATCCCTAAGTTGAAGGTAGAGAGAGAGAGACAGAGGAGACTGGGCCTGGCATGAGCTTTCGGGACTTCAAAGCTCACCACCAGTGACATACTTCCTCCAACAAGGCCACACCTCCTAATCCTACCCAAACAGTTCCACCAACCAGGGACCACACATTCAAAAATAAGCCTACAGGAGCCATTTTCATTCAAACCAGCCAACTCTGTAGGATACAGAGATTGGACAAGGCTTAAAGGACTGTGCTGCCTGCCCCTTTCACATCAAGCATCAGAACTGCTGCAATGTAAGCCAGGCCTTCATCTCCCACCTGCCAGTCTGGTGGCCAGGGAAGGGAAAGAATGCATGCTGAATGGAAATGCTGGTGGGGTATGCTGAAATCTTCATTCACGCTCAGGGCAACCCAAGGTTCCTGCAGCTGATAAACTGCAGTTCAGTTATAGTGTCACGTTTTGCTCAAATGATTTTAATAATTGGAATGCACACATTTTAAAAACCAAAAAAAGAGATAAAAACTGGCTGTTATTCTGATGGGACTGCCTTTATATGTCACGTTCCATCCCCACTCCCCCTTTCCTTTAAATCCACTCCGAGTATTCTGGGATATTTCGTGTTTTGAATATAAGAGGATGCAGATTGATTTGGTGAGATAATTGAAGGTGATCTTACTCGGGAAGGCACCAAGGCGTAGTCTCTGCCTCATCGGTGTACTATGTGGCAGCTCTATATATCCTCTCACCTCATAAGCAATTGTGGAAGGGTGTGCTAGGGTGGCCTCTAACTCATGAGCTGGGGGTGCAGGCGGAAGCTGTGTAACTGCCTCAGGTATGGAGGAACTGCACATCCTCTTGCTTCCCAGGTTGGTCATGGTAGGCAGGAGGGCAGAAGCGGTGACTGCTCAAGGTGGGAGAAGGGTAACTACCCTAGCGTCATCATCTAGGCTGTGTGGGGCAGTGGGCTGGAGGTCTTGAGGCCTGCAACCTTTAATTTTTAAAAAACTGGACAAAAGAAAGTCAGCTGTTACTCTGAGGGTCTGCCTTTACATGTCATTGATTGGACTCTTTCCCCTGTCTTCCACTTCACTCTCAGGTTTTAGCATCTCATGCTTAGGATGTAGAGAGTTTCTTTTATGGTGCTGTTTACTGGTGTTCCGTTTGCAGTGGCATCTCTTTTCCTAGATTTAGGGAATGTCCTTCTATGATTTTACTGAAAATACTTTTTGTACTTTCAGTGTAAAATTCTCCTTATGCCCCTTGTTCACAAATTTGCTCTTTTGGTAGTGCTTCAAAGATCTTGTATATTCTATTAAAACAGTTTATTAAACTTGTCATTGAGCGTGAGCGTAGGGTGGCAGAAGACTTTGTTTATTTTGGCATTCTCTGTATCACTGAACAAAAAAGAATGTTTACCTTTGTACTACGCACTTGAAAAATAGGTTAGTTATATCACTAACTTACCATCCACTGAAAAAATATTAAATAAGAAGTAAAATATGAACATAAATTTAAACGGCATTATTTATTATTACTTATTGTTTGGAATTATAGGAAGATGACCAGTGTTAGTTAGCTCCAAGAAGGATTAACTAAGATATACTGAAAATACAAAGTATGAGTATAATAAATCTGTAGTCTTTTTCTTTTGCAAATGTTTCACTAGAAAAAAATTTAAATTAATTAAAGTAGTCATGTAGCTGAATAAATTCAGTGAGGGACTTCCTTTAAGAAAAAAATGACACCCATCATACCAGAAATGACTGCATATGAATCCTTAAAAGGTCACACATGCACTAAGCCTGATCAGCTTCCACTTTGTCACAGTCACTGAACAGCTAGCAACCAGTCAGACACACAGACACTTGAGAAATGGGCAGCCCCAAGTGTAAGGACACACACTAGAGAGCAGTGAAAGCACACGCCTTTTCTGGCGCTGATGGACATGCTGGGGCTCTGCAGATCGTTTTACATACCAAAGGACTTGGTACTGTTTACCAGGTCACAAGACACAAGAAAAACGTGGTAATGGAAGATGATTCTTTGACTTGGTAAAAGGTCACAAGTTTATCACTGAAGTTAGAACATAATATGGAAGATCTGTGACATTGTATCATACCCACAAACTTCTAGAGAAAAAATGAAAAAAGCCAAGAAATAAATGCCACCTAAGTTCTTATGGGAGCTATATTCTAGTGGAAATGCAATCTTTAGAGCTCCTGTGCTTGCTTTTAAAAGGGGGCTTTTTCATGGATTCTCACACTAACCCCAGGCGATTGAGCAATTTAGAACACCTTTAAAAGGCTGGCTTTGGTTAAAAGGAAACACCTAGTATTCTGACTTTAGTTTTTACAAAGGCATTAAAAAAGTTTAAGTAAACACTGCTGTCTCCTTAATTTGTTAATAGGAGACAGCAGGGTGTGTATGTGTGTTATGTAATAGCCATGCATCTGGGAATGACTGAATACTTAACAGTTTGCATTTACACTCAAGTACTCTAGGTGTGTGGCTATTACTCAGCACCTACACCACCCATGAGAAACTTCATTTTGATCACACATTAGCTGTTCAAAGAAAACAAGCATAAAAACTTGAGCCAATTTTTTGATCAGGATTTGGAACAAGATGATTTTGATGTTGTAATTGTAAGGACTTGAGGATGTGAGTTTTCTCAAAATGTAGCCACAGGGCCATAAAGCTCATGTAAGAATCTCTTTATCAGCTCTTCATGTGTATGTGTGTGTGTGTGCCTATGTGTGTATGTAAATGTGTATACCTGTGTGTATCTGTGCATGGGTATACATGTGTGTACCTGTGTGTGTATGAACATGTGTATTTGCCAATGTGTGCATGTGTGTATATACCTGTGTGTATATATGTATGTACATTTGTACCTGTAGATATGTATGTGTGTGTAAAATGGAAAATAGTTTGGAAATGCAGTTCCAGAACAATAACGATAAAAAGAATCAAATTCCTCATTCTATCAAACAGAAGTCTCAAAATATTTAATGTTGGTCATTACAGTTGCCTTAAATAATCTTTTTTCTAAGTCCCTACCTTCCCAATCATAGCTAGCCTCATGTAGTTTCTAGACATTTACTCTGTTGCTCCATGGTAACAACTGTCATAATGTCTTTTGGAAAATGCACCTTCTACGGGTACACAGTTCTAATGATGGGAGCTGGCCATCCTACAGCAGAGGGGTTATAATACTCCTCATACACAAACTAAATTTCCAAATTTTGATTATCAAATGAAGTTTTTTTCGATCATGGCCATTTCAACTTACCTCTACTATTTTAAAGATTTTTCCTATTAAACTACATTTTTAAGGAATAATAGTTTTTCTCAATATTAAAATGTTAATGACTAATATTCATTTTTCCAAGTAAAGCAGACATCTACTTGAAGTAAGCACATCATTACTGTTTATATTACTTATGATTAAATATTTTAAAGATCTCCTCTGTCCCCTACCAATTATTTACTTCAAAGAACCTCTAAGCCCAAGCACTCCAGGCAAGGAATGACTCATGTGCCATATTGTAGTAGGGGGCGCTGGCTGCGTCCTGCTGCCCAGTGGGCCTGCTTTTTGTCCTGGCCGCCCAGCTAGCTTATACTCGAAATAATTACACAGAAACTGTATTCATTGAAATACTGCCTGGCCCATTATCTCCAGCCCCTTATTGGCTAACTCTCACATATTAGTTTAACCCATCTCCACTAATGTGTATCACTACTTGACTGTGGCTTACCAGCATGAGTCCATCTCGGGCAGGAGAGCCATGGCATCTGCCACACTTCCCTTCTTTCCAGCATTCTGTTCTGTCTACTACGCCCTATCAAAAGGCCAAGGCAGTTTCTTTATTTGATCAATGAAAGCAACACATAGAAAGAAGAACCTCCTACACCACCATATTTCTTATAACAGAATTATAAAACCTTATTCCTATTAAAATAATTCAGTAGCAATAATACACAGTGAATGGTCCGAACTTGAGTACAAGTAAGCAAAGTTTTCATGCAAATGTGAAAACTGATTACCACAGGCAGAAAGCAGTATTCCATTCTCATCCTCTCCTCTCCAGAAGACCCCTCTTCATCTCTCCTGCTTTCCAGCTCTCGCCCAAACACTCCTTAGTCCTTCTCGCTCATTGTAGTTTGCACCTCTAGGGATTTTTAAAGAATGGTATTCTATAACAAGACATTCTGTGGCTGGCTTCTTTCACTCAGGATGATGGTATCTTAATTCAGCAGTGTGGTAACATATCAATAACTTCTGGCTCTATTCCTAGGTAGAATTCCATTACAGACACTATGGCTTACATATTTGCTGACTGATGGACATATTGAATTCCCCCTTTTGTTATTAGAATGCTTAAAACTATTGAAATGTTCTTCTTTCCATAAACATTTCCATTCATTTCTCCTAGGTGAATACTGAAAAATGGAATGGTGGAGCTGAAAGATAAGTCTGGTTAACATTTCTAGAGATCGGTGAAGTCTAAGATGATATAAAAGTCAGAGACTCCACAGCCTTGAAAATACTTGATACAGCCAGTTGATGTGTGAGTTCCCTCTGTATGCTATGATTACCATTGATTAATAAAGAACTGCTTTGGACCAATAGCAGGGCAGAACTTAGCTAGGTGGGGAAAACTAAATGGAATCCTGGGAGAAAGAAGGTGGAATAAGAGAGACACCATGTCTGGCTAGAGCCAGACAGAACATTACCCGATAAGCCACAGCCACATGGCGATACACAGATTACTAGAAATGGGTTAAACTGAGATGTAACAGTTAGCCAATAAGAAGCTAGAGCTAATGGGACAAGCAATGATTTAATTGATACTATATCTGTGTGGTTATTTGGGGACTAAGCAGCCAAGGAACTAACTAGCGCCCTCCTTCCTACAGCCAGTCTTCTAAAGTGTAGCCACTCTGATGTGGGAGTGTTCTCCTGTATTTTGTATTACTCTCATTGGTTGAATAAAGAGCTGCCTGGCTTATAGATAGGTCAGCCCTTAGGTGGGCAGAGTAGACAGAACGGAAGCTCTGGGAGGAGAAGAAAGGAAGTGGGTCAGACGCCATGAGGCTCCCTTCGGAGATGGAGGTACCTTAGGACCGTCCGGTAAGTCACCCACCTGGTGGTGACATACAGACTTTTATAATGGGTTAGTTTATGAGGTGAGGGCTAGCCGGAAAAAGGCTAGTGATAATAAGCCAGGCAGAGTTTAAATGAATACCGTCCTCACGTGGTTATTTCGGGTGCAGGCAACCAGTGGCTGAGCAGGCCAACAGCTGGGGGCTTGGGAGCCAGGCAGCTGGGGAACACAACACGCACCTCTCCCCCCCTATTTACAACACCACTCAAGTGGATGTGGGTGTGCACTGGTATTGTGCTGTGCTTCTAACGCATGTCCTTGAAGACCAGTGAAGATGACTTACTCTCCAGTTCCACTAGCTACCTTTTTTAGTGTTAAGGGCTCAAATTGTACCCCTTTTCTGATTCAGTTTGCTGTAAATATTTATGTCATATTGTTGCTTGCCTTTTTATTTTTGGAATGTCTTTTATTTAATTTAATTTTGATGAAACCCAAATTAACCTTCCTTCACTCCTTCCTCCCTCCCTCCCTATTTCTTTTTTTTTTTCTATTTTATTTAAAATAAATCTGCCTAGCCCCTGGGTCACTAAAATTGTCTGCTAGCTTTCTAATGAAACTTTTAATGTTTTAGTTCTTCCTTTTATGTTTATGTTACATTTTAATTAAAGTTTGTATATGGTAGGAAGTACAATTTACAGTTATTTTTGTTAAGGGATGGACATGTGACCATATAATTATTGGTGCACTATTTCTTAAAAAGATTATTTTCTAAATGATTGTCATTGCTAAATTTTCCAAATATCATCTATAGTACATCCATAGATTTATTTATATATTCCCTTCAATCTCCTTTAAGGCAAATCCACAGTGTTTTGGCAAGTAAGCTAAAATTAAAATAAAACAGTATATTCTCAAATTCTGCTTTGTCAAAATTCCTATTCTAAGTCCCCTCTGTATCTGGGTATCCGAGTGAAACCTTATCAAGCATTATGAAGAAGCATAGTGGAATTCTGACTGAGGCAGTACTGTGCTGAGTAACTTTAGGTTGCCTTGGCTGGAGAACTGGCAGAGCGCTGCGTGGGGTATGTCTGTGACTGTTTCCAGAGAAGATGGCATGCAAGTCTGAGTGGATGGAGATCTACCCTCAATAAGGGCCAACCAAAAAAGGAAGCCAGGCCAGTCTTTTTCTTTGATGCTCCTGCATCCCTGACCTGAGCATCAGCACTTTCTGGTCTCTGAATTCTAGAGCCTGCACTGGTGGCCACACAGGTTCCCTGAGCCTTTGGATGTGGATCAGCCGTATTACAGGCAACCAAGCCCCCAGCCTGCAGATGGCTGATGGTTGGACTTCTCAGCTTTCATAATCAAGAGTCAACTTCCCTAATTACTTCCTCCCACCAGTCTCTCCTCTCCTCTTCCCTCTGTCTATCTCTCTCCCCCATGTTTGTGCCTCCCTTTCTTTCCTCCCCTCTCTTGAACTCTAATACAGAACTGGATCTTTAGATCTCATGGGAAGAACCTATCTGAACCACAGTCATGCTAGCTCTCTCCTTGGATTAACTTTTTTATTTTCTCAAAAGTACTTGGTTCTCAGTGTATAGATACTGATCATCTTTGTTCTAATTTATCACTTTTTTGTTTGTTTGTTCTGTTTTAGATAATTCTATAATCATTATTTTCTTTTTGATGGGGAGCTCAAACCCTGGCCCTTGCACAGGTGTTTCTACTGAGCTATATTCTTATTCTCTCTAAATGGTATTTTTAAATGTCCATTTCTGGTGCCATTATAAATAAGTATAACTGAATTTGTATATTTATGTTCTATCCTGTAACCATGTTGATTTACTTTTAAACTTTAGTACCTCTGTGGAGACTCCTTGTGATTCTCTATACACACAGTTATGCTATCGGTTAAAAAAAAAAAAGGATATTTACTTTCAAATCCCACTGTCTGGGAAGCTTAGAATGAAACTGTCCAAGTTTTCCTGCCCAGCCTTTCTACTCAATGATGTCATATACATTACTCCTAATGTGTTATAAAACTAAGAACATATTATTTAAGATACAAACAATTTTCTTTTGAAAAGAATAAAAATAATGCATATTATATATATATACACATACACACACATTAATGCTTTTTACATTTTCTATGCCTTCCATTTCTTTATATTCACTCAGTTTTCTAATTGATGACACTATTCTTATCTGGGGTCTTTCTCAAGAAACAACGTTCAGAACAACAGATCCTTCAGCTTCTGGGTGGGAAGAGAAATCTGTGTTGACAGGCTCCTGGGCTTTTAAAATTTACTATTTTTTTTTCCAGTATTTTAAAAAATTCACCTCACTGTCTTCTGGTTTGAACTGTTTTCCTTTCTTCCTTTTTTTTTTTTTCTTCTTCAAGACAGGGTTTCTCTGTGTTGAAAGAATCTTTTTAGCTCTAATTGTCCTGGAACTCACTCTGTAGACCAGGCTGGCCTTGATTTCAGATATTCACCTGCCTCTGCCTACCAAGTACTGGGATTAAAGACGCGCACCACCAGCCTTTCTCACATATTTTTTGCACCAGGATTCTAGAACCTGTAGTGAGGTGTATGTGTGTTTCCTCTATGTTCCTTTCATCCTCTCTTTCCTCTTCCTAGAATTCCAATTACATGTTAGACTACTTGAAGTTGTCAGGAAGGTCTCTGGGCCTCTACTCATTTTCTTTCCCCTGTGTTGCACTCAGAATGGTTTCCAAGGCTATGTTTTTAAGTTTGTCAATGTTTCCTTCTGTATGGCATTTAACATGACATCACACACACACACTTTAGACACCTTATAAATTTCATCTCTGTAAGTTTAATGTGTACTTCCTCCATCACTCATGTTCATGTGTTCCTTCCAAACTTCTAGAACGTATTTATGATACTTCACTGTACTTATTAATTAGTTCCATCTTCTATTCCATCTCTGTATCCATATCCAGTGACTCAGTTTTCTTACTATTACAGTCGGGTCTTCTTGTTTCTTTACGTGCCTGATAAATTTGCTTGTCAGACAGTATGAAATTTGTATTTTGGGTACTCCATGTTTTGCTGATTACCTTAAATATTTTTAGGCTTCTGTGAAATACAGTTTATTTAACTTATTTAAAGTTAGTCAGATTCTTCAGACCCTGCCATTAGGCTTTTGGGTGATTTTTGGTGTCAGCTAACTTGGCCACCCATGAGGCATGACTAAGCACTATACCTCAAGTCCTGTGTTTTAGGAAATCATCCTGTCTGCTCAGTAGAGAAACAGACTATGCTCCATCCTAAAAAATCTCCCATAACTAACTGTTCATGGACAATTTACTCACACGAATGCTTCAATCAATACTCAGGTAAGGATGAAAAAGAACCCTCTACAGAGCTTTGAAATTCTCTTCTCTGGAGCACAATTTGCAGATTTTACCACATTGGTTTATTAATGATGGTGACATCTCTGTACATCAAAATCATGTGTCTGGAACAGTGTCAAGTTTTCTAACCCCAAAGACTGTAAACATTTCCACATATGAACTAGAAGGACAATTGTGGAACCTACTTTTTGTTTTCCTGTTCTCTTGTGATTATTATCCCTTGTAGTTTTTGTTCAATATCTCAAAAGCACTGTTTTAAACATTTTATTCTATTTTTAGCTGCTTAAGAAGGGATGCTAAATCCAGTCTGTGCTATTGCTTCATGGTGAAAGTAAAAGTTTGGTTGTTGCTCTTTAAATGCACTCAGGTCCTCAGCAATGTTGCATGCAATGCCAGGGTGTCATGTGAACAGCTCCCTCTTATCTCCACTCACAGCTGAGTAAAATGGCAGCTCTGATTACACTGAGCTCATGGTGATCTCTTATTGAGAAATGTTGGCAGTGTGCTGTCAAATGTCTGAACAAGTCTTCTCATCTATCATATATAACTCTATGGTTTCCCAATAGAACTGTAACAGAATTGAAGTAAATGCCTACAAATTTCAATTAAAAATATCTAAACGTCATTTATAATAGAGTTTCAATGAGAAAACACAATTGGAATTCCAACCAGATTCCACCAACAGTCTCCTATATTTGTTGCTTTGGGGAAGACAGATAATCTTAATGAAAAAGTAAGAAACTTCTAATGACCAGTTGCAAGAGATTGCCCCCTGGACATGGCAAGGGTGCTGATCCCATAAACTTTCAACAGCACTGTCACCTGCACAAGACCAGCTAGTAGACATTCAGTAATGGAGGAAAGGTTCACAAGGACCCACCCCGGTCAGTGGCAACTCAGGGAAGGAAGGAGGCAAGTTTAACTTCCCACTGAGACAAGCCTAAGTGATCAGCCATAAACTTGTGTATGCAGTCGGCATGAATCAGACTCAGCAGAGTTCCTTTCTTCTTTTGGTTTGTTGTTGATCTTGTGTGTGTAATTATAAAGGAAGAGGACATGAACTTGAGAGAGGAATGAAGGGTAGAAATGATGTAAATACAGTGTACTCATGTATGAAATCCACTCCCCTGCCCCCCAAATCTCTATAAAACAGAGACAGAATCTTACTAAAAAAGGATTCTCAAAAGCATTTCTGGTAGCAGGGTGAGTTATACAATGCTTATAAACATTGCTGACCACTTGGTCACACTTCAGAAGGGCTTCCTTAAGCTACTATATAGGCTGAGCTGCGATCAGAGCGAAAGAAGACAGACGTGCTTACTCGTCCAGCTCCTCTTCACTTCTCGAGCTGTCAGCATACAGGTACTTGCTCATGTCCACGGGTCTCAGGTTTTTTCTTTTTGTGGACTGCGGTGGAGAGTCCTTTATAATTCCACAGGTTTCGGGCTCATCAAATGGGTTCAAATGCTGTGGAGTCTGTGCACCTTTAAAGGGATTACAGCTGTTATTATAAGAAGATTCTTCGTTTTTTTTAGCTGATGCTGTTTCAGTGACTGGCTCTATAAAACAACACAAAAGACAGGTTAAATTAACAGCATATGATAGCCTCTATTTTTAATGTTGTCAAAAATAGGCGTCTTGAATTAATGAACTATGAGGCCGAGAGAGTACAAAAGCAATAATGAAACAAGAATACATTGTTGAAGAGCTAAAGAACCCTGAAGCTCAACAAAACGTAAGTTGTAGGATTTCTGCTTACTTCTGTAGGATGATAGCTCTTGAACCCTGCCTCTTTAGACTGCTAATCGCTCATGACAGCCATAAAAGACTGATTTTGTTTAAAATTATGCATGCATATATGTGTGCACGTGGATTTATGCATGGTAAGGCTGGAGTTACATGTGATTGTGAGTCTCCTGAGATGGTGCTATGAAATGAAGAAGGGTCCTCTGCAAGAGCAGTACATGCTCTCCACCTGTGTTCTCTCCAGCCTTCCACATGACGGCGTGTGAAGGGTCTAATACTAGTGCGATAGCATATAAACCTCAAAAGTTTTAAACTACTTGGGAGTGCAGGATTACTGTTCATCTCACTACAACAGCTTGCCATCACAAATTAAAGCAGAGTAAATTTGATTTTTAATAGAACATAAAAATGGATTTTTTTTTTTTTTGGTTTTTCGAGACAGGGTTTCTCTGTGGCTTTGGAGCCTGTCCTGGAACTAGCTGTTGTAGACCAGGCTGGTCTCGAACTCACAGAGATCCGCCTGCCTCTGCCTCCCGAGTGCTGGGATTAAAGGTGTGCGCCACCACTGCCCGGCAAAATGGATTATTTTTTTAAAAAAGGATGATGCTTGGTAGCTATCCCAGAATACACCATCTAGGTATCAATACATTTACTCTGGACTGTAAACAACATATACTCATACATGCTGCTGGAGAGAGTAGATGGGGTGAAGACAGGGCCGTGTGCATTCTATAACCAAGCTATGCTATATCCGGTTCTAACCTCAACCTTTCAGAGCCAATAAACTTGAATCTAATGAACAAGAACACCATAAGGAAACCCAAGTTGAAGTACTGTATTAAAAGCATGCTTGGTGGGGCGGGGGATTTAGCTTGGTGGTAGAGAGATTGCCTAGCAAGCACGAAGTCCTGGGTCCAGTCCTCAGTTCTGAAGAGAAAAAGCGTGAGAGGGAGAATTAAATCATGAAGGTAAGCACATAAATGTGTTATACTAAGTTCACTTTTAAAACACTCAAATTTTAATTTGAACAAATTTGAACAGTTTTGGTGATAAAAAATAGGGGGTTTCTAGAGTAAGTAGAGCAAGCCAAAGAATATAGTATATTAAAAGTAATTTAAATTATGCCAGACAATTCTAACAATATAATTAAGTAGACACACAAAAAAATCCGTTATTGAAATTCTGAGAAGTAACTTGAAGGCTCAGTCTTGAGTGCCTGTTGTATAAGCACGAAGGCCTGGGTCTGGATCCCCAGCGTCTACATGGCAGCCTTCATACAGAACTACTGATATGTGCAGTCCCTGGGACTGTCACTCTAGCCTAAACTGTAATTTCTAGCTTGGAGAGCCTATTTCAGAAAAATAAACAAAATAAGATCAAAAATAAAAACAAGATGGAGAGCTATAGAGGTCAAGGTCACGTCACCTCACTCCTTCAAGCCTTAAAGATCTAATCCACAGAAAACGGTTCATAATCTATAGCTCACAAACAAAATTAAACCTCACTAATTTAAACAGACTAATTGGGAGTGAAGTGAGAAAGGCCTGGAAGAGAAAGCCTGAAATGACGCAGCTCTGAAGGAGGATTCCTGAAGCTGAAACACTGTTTCCATCCTGCCGGTTGCAGAGCAATTGAAAGCAAGTGAAAATTTCATGAGAGCAGTCACAAAGATGTAGACAGTAGTCAATCATCCTTGCGTTTATTCTGAGCAAGGAGTTTAATTAAACAGCAGTCTCACTTCTTCAACAGCCCTTATTCAAGCATTAAGAGTTTAAGATGACTTGGTAAGAATGATGATTTGCTTGTGGGACCCTTTTCCTCCATTGGGTTGCCTCGTCTGGCCTTGTATGCCGGTATGTGCCTACTCTCATTGTAACCTGTTATGCTATGCTCGGCTGACAGCTCTGGGGGTCCCGCTCTTTCCTGACAGGAAATAGAGGAGTGGATCTGGGGTAGAAAGGAGGTGGAGTGAGGGATAGGAAGGAGAGGAGGGAGGGAGAAATGCGGTCTAGATGTACTATATGAGAAAAGAATACATACACACATACATTTTTAAGAAGAGAAAAAGTTATTTAGGTGGAAAAACCTTTGAATTTATTTCTTATAAACAAACATGTTACCTTCTGAGTCAGGATCTCCAAAGGGATTTAATTCTGTTACATCAGGTTCATCAAACGGATTTGTATTCACAGTGGCCAAGTCCTTTTGTGCATCATCCAAAAAATTAAGTGTGTTGATAAGTTCTGAAAATAAATGCATGTATGAAGTTCATCACAGATATAATGAATAATAAATTTTGGTAATATATTAAAATTCACATTAATAATACCTGCAAATAATAAGACAGTATTTTATGAGTGGCAGCATGCCATTCAAGTATTTTGTAGTACACCAACATTTGAAAACAAACCAGAAGGTACATATTTAACGTGGGAATTACATCAGAAAATGAACTATAGTAAAGAAATGTCCTATGTCAGCCAAATTTGATTTCTGAGTGCTGAACAGACTTGTAAACTGATAGCGACGCAAATACTAAGTGTACGTATAATAGTAAGTTCAATAAAGAAGAAACACACTATGTGATTAAGAATACTCAGGTGATTAGAATAATTCATATCAAGACGTTGCTAACTAACTTGTTAAGGATGAGGTCTGTTATCTTGTTGTCTGATGGTGCACTACAAATTACCACAGAGAACATTCAAGAAATTAGACAAGGACAAAGCAGAGAGCTCAGCAGACAGTCAGAGGAAAACGAGTCACAGGAAACAGGCAACAGAAGCAGGAGGAGTAAAGCTTTAGACCTTCAGAGGAACTGGCTGATCTAGCTGAAGGCATATGTGCTTGCTTTATGCAGTCATCTGGATCTTCATCTAAGCTGCTCAGAGCATTCAACTGGTTTACAATCTCTGAAAACAGAAGCCAGTCAAGACAAAGGTAAGGTCAGGGCACTTCACTAAAGAGCAGTAGAAGCATGCTGTTACCAAAATCAGACAGGAGATGTGAGGTTAATCAAGAGATACACTCAGAAATGTTACTTTGATGAGCTATAATAAAGGTAAATAACTGGACATTACAGCAGTCATATTTTACGGTTAACATTTTTATTAGTAGCATAATTACTATGTTAATAAACACAAAACAGGAACAGTGACTAATGTTAGGGAGTCTATACCGGACTTCAGCAGCTCGTAGAAATAATAAATACCTTCGGTGAGTGAGTCACTACTTGTCTTGCAAAATTCTTAATTTAAACCAAAGATTTTAAGACCATATCTATCTGAATAAAGTACAAAGTCACTCTTCATGTTCTGCTATACTGAAAATCAGCAAGAAAGGTTCAGATCAGGGAGTAGCTGCTATACCCTCCTCCTACGAAACTCTTTTTATACATGCATCATAAGCAAAACACTAGGGCCTCACTAGGGCCAGCTGCTAAGTTCTCAGCATTTCCAAAGCTAAGCCTAAGAGAATGAAGAGAAACCAAACAGATCCAGACAAAATGAAGGGAACGGAAATATACAGCAGTATACAGTTACTATCAATACAACTGTTCTTTAGCATTATAACTCCAAGGACGCAATAAATTTTGTTTGAACCAAATCAAAGAGTATGTTTATGATTGCTTTCACACACTTATTTTTTTAAACAAATATTTGTCAGTCTGTGCCAAGGCTTTCGATTGGGACAGAAGGATTAAAAGAAACAGATATGGTATTGTCGCCAGAGAATTTACACTCTACAAAGACACTAACAAAACACTGAAGCATGCTTAATGAGTGACTCTCAGAACATTAGGCGTTCAGAAATATTCAGAGGCCTAAGAACAAAATTCACATGGAAAAACCAATAAGCTTATCAATTTCCCTTATCAAAATGAGAAAATATCATTGTATGAATAAAACTGCTTTGGATAGTGAAAATAAACTATTGAAAACATGGAAAAAGCACAATTAAACCCAACTCAACTCTATGACCCTATCTGAAGAGTAGTGAGAGGGGCAAACTTGTGTCTGACTGAAAAATGTTTTCCTTTATTTTATCATGCCCATATTTAAAAATAAAAAGTTTAGTGGCCTGGAGAGATGGTTCAGCAGTTAAGAGCACTGACCCGGGTTCAATTCCCAGGACCATCTGGCAGCTCACAACTGTCTGTAACTCCAAGATCTGACACCCTTACACAGACAGACATAAATGCAAGCAAAACACCAATGCAAATAAAATAAAAAATAAATTATATTTAAAAATCAAAAACTTTATTATTATTTATTTATTGGCAGCAGGGTAGATGTCATGGCATGCCCGGTGGAGGGCAGAGGACAACTCTTCAATCTTGTGGATCCCTGGAACTAAACTCAGATCCTGCAGCAAGTGCCTTTCCCTACTAACTCATCTCTTGAGCCCATATTGTGCTAAAAATATTCAAGAAAAAAAATTGAAGACTTTAGTGTGTGTGTGTCTGTGTGTGTGTGTGTGTGTGAGAGAGAGAGAGAGAGAGAGAGAAAACGCATGCACATGCATGTATGCCCAGGCCAATGCAAAAGGCCACAAAATCCTGAAGAGAGTATCAGACACCCTGAACCTCGAACCTCAAGTTACATGGTTGGGAGCCTCCAGATGTGGTGCTAGGGAACTCGGTCACTGAGAAGGGGCATCTGCTCTACAGCACTGAGCCATTTCTTCAGTCCACTGGGCTAATGACTTTTAATCTTACCCTGGAACTCAGGTAAGGGCAATTCAGCAGGAAAATTCATTCACAAATTACATTCTTTCCTGCCCACTAATCATTGTAACATAGTAATTTTTGTAAAAGCAAAATGAGTTGGAGGAGTAGCATGTCAAAGTGTTTATTAGTCATTATGACTTTTTTATTTATTGCTAGTTGTTTAACTTTTATAATCCTGAGAAATAATGTATTTTTAACTTTAAAAAAATGAGCAAGATCCCAAACCCAAAAAGATGAGTATGGTATGTACTCACTCATTAGTGGACCTTAGCCATTAACAAAGGACATTAAGCTTATAGCTCACAAGCCTGCAGAAGCCAAATAGCAAGGTGAACCCAAAGAAAAACATTTATAGATTTT
>JAQHUG010000378.1:803270-818356 GCA_028555095.1 Dicrostonyx torquatus | reverse complement strand
CAGGGTATCCTGCCCCATCTTAAGGAAGCAGGGGGAGGGTGGTGGGGTAGTGGGGGAGCGGGAGGGCCGGGAACAAGGGGAGTAAATGTAAATTTTTCTTTTAACAATAAAAAAATAAAAAATTTAAAAAAGAGAAAACAAAATGAGCAAGTAGAAACAAATATTGCCAGCAGCTAAACTATATTAAGCAGTACAAAAGGCTTTACATATATTATCAATCAATCCTCACAAACAGCCTGTGGTGCTATTGTTAATGGGTAGTTCATCTATATATTAGTATTGTTTACTTGTCTATATTTCCAAATGTGTGATCACTTGATTGAAAATTTTAAATAGTGCTCAAAGGCTTACAGTTTTCTACTATAGCTAGGGCATTTTAAATTATTTTATATTTATAAATCTAATTGCAAAGAACATGAAACCACTACCAATTAAGTATCTCATAAGATTGTAGTAAAATACTGAAGAATCATGGGACTTAATCCTCAAATTCAGATATGAATATTGCTCCAGGGAGTTTTAGGTACAATATAGAGTATGTTCAAATTTTATCAAAATGAGTCTCCTATGAAACTATATTATTTACATTATAACTTTTATGAACGTTTTAAATAGTTCTTCCATCTAAGCAAACTTTTAGTAATATTTAAAATCAATGGTGTCAGTAACAACACAAGCAATTTTTTCTACCGTTTTCACTAATGACAAATTGTCCTTCTAGTAATGGAATGGAAAGGTAATCATGATTATCTCTACCAATGTTCTTTATGTGTAATATAAATAAATGTTAATCCAAAACTTTTAAATCTTCAAAGCAGCAGCAAATTTAATAATGTTTTATTAAATAACTCCACTGCCTGAGCTAGTGCTCTCACGTCTGATATTTTAGGGGACGGCGGATGAGTAAGGCATACTGACTGCATGATGAATGTCACAAAAGGTCACACTGCACTAACACTTAGTGAGACTACAAGAGGCAGTCTAAGGTTAGACCATTTCCTGGACTTTTCCTTACATTTGAGCTAAAACAAGACCAAAGACGATATTACTATTACTATTACTACTACTACTACAACTACTACCACCACTACTACCACTACCACCATCACCATCACTACCACCACTACTACCACTACCACCATTACCATCACTACCACCACTACTACCACTACCACCACCACCACCACCATCACCATCACCATCACTACCACCACTACCACCACCACCACCACCACCACCACCACCATCACCATCACCATCACTACCACCACTACTACCACTACCACTACCACCACCACCAACACCACTACCGTAAAACAAAAAGAGGAAATGGAGGACATTCCATGAACATAAAGGTAGGCAAAAGGAATCTGACATATTCGAGGAACTAGAGACGTTTGGGGCTCATGCCAGGGGTGGAAAGGGCAATATGATGCGGCTGGCAAATGTTTAATCATGAACATTATTGTTACCCAACTAAAAAACGTGAACTCTGCTCTGAGAGCTGTGGGCAGCCACTGCAAGAGCAAGGTGTACTTTACAAACCGGCTGGTGCTTAGGGCGACTGCAGAGAGGAGCCCTGGCGCTGTGACCGGAGCTACTTAGCTGGGAACAACCTGTGAAACTTCCCATGAAAACGATCCAACTGGCAGTAGATACGTGGTCTACAGCCAGAGATACCTAGCTTTGTTACATAGTTACCCTTATGATAACTTCTTTCTTTCTTCCAAATCACCTATAGTTAATTTTCCTTTTTATAATTAGAAAAAGCTAAAAACTGCAGTAAGATTTGCAACAAAAAGTTACTGGAATTTTTTTTTTAAATGCAAGATGTTCCCAGAAAACCTATCACTCTGGCCCAATACATTTATGAAATACTTTATTACCTATTAAAGCCTTATTTTTTCTGGAAATTTACATATTTAGAGAATATTAACAATGCTATGTAGTAGTACAGAAAAGAATTCTACCCTCCACTCCTGCTCCAATTGAGCAGTAAACTCACAGAGCATGTACCTGTAGCAGTGTATGGGTCTTCACTTGCTTCACATGGGTGCAATGGAGGGAAATGAAATTGGGGTGGGCAATCAAAACAAAGGGTCGAATAATTTGTGACTTTTCTTTACTGTTAAAAGTTTAAAAAAAAAGAAATTGAGCAACAGATTATCATACTGAAAAAGGGGAAAATGGGGAGGCAGCATGGAGAGTAGGTAGCTGTTTCTTTTTAAGAACCCCTGGAGGATGAATTAGAGGATAAACTGCCTAGAGCTAGGGCATACCTGAGAATCTTATATCATCCTCATTCTTCTCTTAAGTATAACTAGATTTAGTAGCAATATATCTTATTTTAATATAGCCCAAAATAGTAACACTTCCAACTTCCTGGCAAAGATGAAGGTCACAAGGATGCCACTTTCCTCAAAGGCTTAAGCCTGTAAATATTTGATTTACAGATACTTCTAGCAGGTTTAGCAATGCTGTTTTCAATCCCACAGCAAATCATAACGGGAAGGAAGGCAGAGGCTGTTTCAGGCAGGCAAGCTACTACTGAACATTTATTACCCTTACATCTTCAATTGTACCCTCTCCAACTGTCCCTCCCAGTGGCTCACATAGATGATTAAGTAGCTCCCCCCCCCCAAGAAGTCCCTCAACCATTATTCCATGTTTGTTTGGCCAGTCTCTCTTAATCGCAAACAGCACACTTTAAAAAAACATAGGCATCTGTGGTTTTTTTTTTTTTGGTGTGTGTGTGTGTGTGTGTGTGTGAGAGAGAGAGAGAGAGAGACAGAGAGAGAGAGAGAGAGAGAGAACATCTGCCGGAGAGAGAGAGATAGAGAACCTTCAGAAACCAGAAGACTGTGTTGAATACACTGGGACTGGAGTCACAAGTGATTGTGAATTGCAGCCCGACTTGGGTGCTAGAACCTGAACTTAAGTCCTCTGGAACAGCAAGCAAGTGCTCTTAACTGCAAAGCCATCTCTCCAGTCCCAGAATGCTGTAATTTTTCAAGTATCAACAATCAACTACCTGTCCAGTCATCCCCTCTCCACACACACCTCTATTCGTCCTCCTCATAACTCTGCTCTGAGGCTGCACTTGTCTGTGTGTATCTGTGTGTTTTGGGGTTGGGGTCTCACTGTGTAGCCCAGGCCTGCCTTGAATTTGCAGTGATCTTCCTGCCCCAGCCTCCTGGATGTTGAGACTGCATGTGTGTGCCACCAAGCCTGACTCTCACCAATGTAAATTCTAATTGGCAGTTCAGGATAACTTTTGGGTTTTTTATGACTTCTCAGTAAGCATAAATAACCATTCACACCATGAAAATATTTTTCCCTTTTAGGACGCCATATCTTCTTTTTCTCTAATCCTGTGGTGACTTCTGAGATTTGCTCTGCCTCAAACTACTATAACCCCTAGGACACAATCATCAGCTTCATTCTCCCCCCACTCTCAACCTCCCCTTTTCCTTGGCTTAAGAACAAGCATAAATGAAGATAATTCTCAAATATGTGCTGAGTGCTAGTCACACAATGAACCTAGAAAATACCCTCACATTCTTAAAATATAAAAAACAGAATTTGCCGGGCAGTGGTAGCACATGTCTTTAATCCCAACACTTAGGAGGCAGAGGCAGGCGGATCTCTGTGAGTTCAAGGTGAGCCTGGTCTACAGAGTGAGTTCTAGGACAGGCTCTAAAGCTACAGAGAAACCCTGTCTCAAAAAACAAAACAAACAAACAAAAAACCAAAAAAAATGGAATTCAACAACTGTGGCTATGTTATGTTCATCTGGTATTTCTAACACCTAGCATTGTTTTACTGAAAGTAAGGGTTGTTATTTCAGGCCTGACTACTGTTTTCTAATCTATGAATTACTCACTCATTTTCTTAATTATCAAGGAAGCTTTTCATTTTACTTAAATTAAATTCTAATTCATTAATTTTTTTATTTCATGGTTATTAGAGATGGTCGTTGACTTCCAATGAAGTTAAAATTCCCATAAAGTCACTGTATATTCAAAATGAACTTGACCTAAATTACCGAATGTCACAGCTTAGTCACATAATAAACTGTAAAGCATTGGCTGGTTATCCTGCAATGACATAGCTGACTGGGGGTTGGGAGATTCTCAAGAGTTAATCCTGCTGATCTATTTATCTGACATATGGCAAAACTATGCTATCTTGATTATTAAATCTCTAAATAAAGCTTAAAAGTTGGTGTTATTACCATTATTATTAATCTGTTTTATCCCCCTCCCCAGATTTGTGTGTTCTCAGGCTCTTCATATATTTTAAAATAAACTTTTATTTTATATTTAATTGAGATATTGCTGTATCCTGAGGTAGGTTGATTTCCAAAGAGGTTGCACAAGTTTGCATTCCCACCAGAAATGGAGGAGTGTTTCCCTTACTTCACATCCTCTCCAGCATAGGTTATCATTGGTGTTTTTGATTTTAGCCATTCTGACAGGTGTAAGATGGTATCTCAAAGTTGTTTTGATTTGCATTTCCCTGATCGCTAAGGAAGCTGAACATGACCTTAAGTATCTTTTGGCCATTTGAACTTCTGTTGAGAATCTCTGTTCAGATCATTACCCCATTTTTTAATTGGGTAATTTAGAATTTTTATGTCTAGTTTCTTGAGTTCTTTGTATATCCTGGAGATCAGGCCTTTGTCTGATGTGCGTTAGTGAAGATCTTCTCCCATTCAGTAGGATGCCTTTTTGTCTTACTGACTGTGTCCTTTGTTTTACAGAAGCTTCTCAGTTTCAGGAGGTCCCATTTATTCATTGTTGCTCTTATTGTCTGTGCCACCTACCTCAGGATCTAGCAATACCACTCTTGGGAATATACCCAAGAGATGCCCAACCATACTACAAAAGCATTTGTGCAACTATGTTCATAGCAGCATTATTTGTAATAGCCAGAACCTGGAAACAACCTAGGTGCCCCTCAATGGAAGAATGGATCAAGAGCATGGGGTTGTGGGAGGGTGGAGATGGAGGAAGGGTGGATATTGGAGAAGGGAATAAGATATCTACATTAAGGGAGTCATTTTAGGATTTGCAAGAGACTTGTCTCTAGAGGGGATCCCAGGTGTCCACAGGGATGTCCCCAGCTAGGTACTTGGGCAGCAGAGGAGAGGGTGCCTGAACCATCCTTGTCCCGTAGTTACACTGATGAATATCTTGATCATCACCATAGAAATTTCACCCGATGGATGGAGATAGAGTCAGAGACCCACATTCACATCAGAGCAAGGGACTGAGCTCCCAAGGTCCAGTCGAAGAGCAGAAGGGGGGAGAAGATGAGCAAGGAAGTCAGGACCACGAGGGACTTGCCCACCAACTGAGACAGTGTGCTTGATCTATTGGGAGCTCATCAAATCCAGCTGCACCAGGACTGAATGAGCATACGATCAAACCGTACTCTCTGAATGTGGCTGCCAATGGGGGCAGACTGAGAAGCCATCGATAATGGCACTGGGACCTATCTCTTCTGCATGTATTGGCTTTCTGGGAACCTAGTCTATATGGATGCACACCTTCTTAGACCGGGATGGAGGGGGGAGGGCCTTGGGCTTCCCACAGGGCAGGGTATCCTGCCCCATCTTAAGGAAGCAGGGGGAGGGAGGAGGGGTAGTGGGGGAGTGGGAGCGCCTGGGACAAGGGGAGGAAGTATAAATTTTTCTTTTAACAATAAAGAAAAAAATTTTAGATATTTAAAATATCAAACATTTTAATAAATAAAATACTTCTATAAGCAATTTTCTGGGTGTGTTTTAAGCCCTGCTAGGATTATAATTGGCACTGAATTTATAGGTTGACTTAGGGAAAACTAGCAATTTTGATTCTCAAATCTACAAATATAGAGCTAACGTTCCATTTATTAAAGCTACTTTTATTACCTTCAATATTGTATTACAGTACTATAAAGGTTTTAAGCATCTTTCACTAATTTATTTCTAAGTAATCCATGGATTTTTTTTTCCAAACTTCTGTTTAAAATGGAATTATGTTAGTTTTCATATGTTTACTGCTTATATGTAAAACTACATGGCTGTTTCTATACCAACCTCATATTCTATGTAACATCTCAGTTTTCCAATACAAGGTGACACAGCAGTGAGTGTGAACATGCTTGCTTCAGTTCCAGGCAAGGGCTAGGGATCCCTTATCAAAGCGAAGGGTACCAGGCTATTAAAACTTTGCTAAGAAACGTGGTGCTCAGTTTTGGCAAGTACTCATTTCTTTATCTGTTTAGATGGATGTGTTTTTTTTCTTTATTTTGTAAATGTGGTTAAACTAACCTTGAATTACTAGAATACACTCTTGAGAACTCATATTGATACTAAGAATAGTGTCGACCAGCTCTTCTCACAATTCTCCATAGATTTCTAGCTTCTTCCTGTACCGCCCACTTCCGTCCCACCCTGTCAAAAGAGTCTTCTCTGCTTGCTGGGGACAGGGAAGATAAATGTTATCAGTAACATAAATAAGGAAGGTAGAACTGAGGTTCAAGTGCAGTGGAACTTTTACTGTTCTAGGAAGGTATCATGTCCAAATTTCAAACAATGTGGAGATACTCCTGCTCCTTCTCTTCTCTTAGGATTTCCAACTCCCTTTTAATTATTATTTTTTAATTGATGGATTTATTTTCAGTTTGGGGGATTGAATATAGGCTCTCATGCTTGCTAAGCTAATTACACTTTTTCTATCACAGGCCATTCTAACTTCTTTTAAAAGCAGTTGTTCCCTATAAACCCTCTGGTAAAGAACTGGGCTGGAGAGATAGTGCAGCAGTTAATGGCAGGGCTCACAACTGAAAATATAAGAAGTCGGAATTGCCCCATTTTTCTGTTTCTAGCCTTACCTCTCATCAATGATGACCACATAACAGGTTTGGGTTTCAAAAAAATCTTATCCTTTAAATGGACTTCCAAAATATATGGCTATTTAATTTTTTATGTTACTGACTGCACAGAAATGCTATGGTTTTGCATATAAACAACCTGGGTATTGGTGGTAGATGCTCAGGAAAAAATAAGCAACTTAACAGATGCATTCTCTGACTGGAATCTTTGATTCTAAGGAAACTTTCTAATCAAGGGGGAGAGACCTATGTATCCTTACTCAGAGTCCTGGGAAGTAGGACATTTAATCTCATAAGGCTGAGTCATACCATTATCAATTCTAGTGCTTCAAATCTGTAAGTGGTATCTCCTCTGCAACCATCTGTGCTGTTAAGAGTCTTTTCCCCTGAAGGTAGCCAAGATGTCATTCTCTCTTCCTTCTCCCAAATTAACTTTATCAACTATGGATTAACAAACCCCAGGCAACACTGCTTATGGTAAAAATGACTCCTGCTTGATATGCTGCATATGGATGTAGGACTCGGAATATGCATCTGGTGGAAGACTAAAGCTTTGGGCTTGTCTGGATGTGGAAAGGAACTGGGCATATACTTTTGGTGAGCTTTGAAAGCTAGGATTACCAAACCACTGAAAAAGACACCGGTTCTTGTGCAGCACAAGGAATTTTAGGAAAACAACAATGAGAACCTGCTGCTAACTATGTGCACCTTGTCTCTTTGCACTAAGGTGTCACTGGTTGGTAGAGGACAAGGAAAGGAACCAAATGACCTACTGTTTCCTGTATAATATCCTTTGTAAGTCAGCCCAGTGCTAAGTTTCGTCTACTCAGGCCATGTGGGTCTGAATTCTAAACAAACGATGACGATCTTTTCAATGAGCATTATCAGGAGTCTTTATAATTTCTGAGTTGCCCCCATACTGTTTCATATAAAATGTTTTAGTTGGTCTGATTTTGTTATGGTTTACTAAATAGGATCTTGTCATTTACATAGGTACTTTTTTCTTCCTGTTTTGTGTTTATTTACAAATTTAATTTTATAATTTTGTAATTGATGAGGCTCAGTGGTAGATGACTTTCTTAACATATGAAAGAACTGGAATTTAAACCTTAACTATCATAAAAAGTAATCAAACAAACAAACAACAAAAAACAAGTGGATAGACAAAACCCAAGTGAGACAGGTAAAAAAAAAAGATATTCAACGTGAATTACAAAGATGGGCATCTTGATAAATATTGCTTCTGTGCAGATGCAAACACTGATTATTTTAAATCTGCATATAACTTCTAGTACTGACTAAACTTTTCATTAAAAAGCTTTGTCTCCCCTCCAAGGTCCGTTACTCAGACCACATTTCAGGAATTTTCTACTGTAGTTAAAATTTTCCAGTCCGTCCACTGACAGTGCATTTCTATAAACTGTATTGTCACCTACAGTTTCAATAAAGGTTCTTGTTTGAGAGCTAGTCCCAAAATGTTTCCAGCAAGTAGGGGCGCCTGTTCTCAAACAGAACAGAGCAAGGATTTTTTTGATCACTCCCAATATAGATGCCATGGATTAACCTTATAGCAAAGATTTTATCTAATTTTAAAAGACACATTTTATCAATTACTACTGATCCAAAAGCTACTTTCTGTAGGCAATTACCAACTAGATATTCCCTAGAGGTCAATTTAAGATATATACAAAATAACTGTTAGCAGTTTATTCCTTCAAAGGTTGTGTATTATATGTGCTATGAAAACCTCGTGATTGAACCATTGTTTTTACATAACTAATATATACTAATTAAAAACATCTACAAAAAATGTACTCCTCCTAAAGATGAGGGTGGGCAGAGTCTCTCCATGAAATAAGGTGGGAATCAGAAAAGTAACAGCTATTCTCAACAGGTGGGGGAAAACATGCCATCACACCCAAGGTAGAGGCAATGGCAGAGGAAGTCAGGGGAAGTCCCTTCCCTTGGGCATTGACAGCTGACAAGACAGCATTTCAAAGAACTTCTGCAGCCTAGCTCCACAACCAGACACCCTGGTAAACTAAGACCAGAGGCACAAGACTGTACACTGAAACCACACAAACAAAATACTGCAAGGCTGAAAAAAAAAAAAAACAAAAAAACCTTGAATCAGATCTGAACAGAACTCAGAAAGCTGAAGCCCTCAGGGAGCCAACTTTCACAGAATCTGAGAAGTGTGCAGAGCATTGGTAAGAGCTGCACAAGATGATAGGACTTAATACATATCTTTCAATAATAACTATGAATACTAATGATTTTGATCTCTAATAAAAAGACACTGACTAGTAGACTGGATTTTAAAAATAGGATCCAAGAAACACACTTTGTCTTCAAAGAAATATACTCAGAGTGGAAGGATGGGAAAGGGTATTCCAGTTAATGGAAACATGAAACACTCCAGTATAATTAATCTAATATCTGGTTAGATATTATCTAGCATCTAGATATTAGATAACACTTATAAAATAGACCTCAAACCAAATCTGGAGTGATTAAAAACAAAGTCACTTTATATTGATTACAAGAATAATCCATAGAGGACATTATAATACAACCATTTTCACATATATATATATATATATATATATATATATATATGACACAAATTTTCAGATTAACCCTAACACTCCAATGTTGGGTGATTTCAATACCCACTCTCACTGATTAACTGCTATCATAGATCAAATGGACTTAACAGGTTTCTACAGAACATTCCACCCAAATATTGCAGTATTCTGCATTCTTCTCAACATGCAGATCTAAATTTTCTCTAAAACAGATAATGCTAGGACAAAAGCAAGTCTTAACAAATATAAATGAGAGTAGCTTTTTGTATTCTAGCTGATTACAATGAAATAAAGTTAGAAACTGATAGCAAGAAAAGCTACAGAAAATAGAAACTGATGGAAATTAAAGAACACATTGCTGAATGATAAAGGGTCCACTGAAGAAATTAAAAAGGAAATTAAAAATTCTTAAACTGTACAAAATCAAGGACAAAACATATCAAAACCTGTGAGATACAATGAAAGAGAGGAATGCATAGCTGTAAGAGCCCACACTAAAAAAGAGAAAGAGAAATCTCAAATAAATAATGATGTACTTAAGTCCCTGAGAGAGCAAGAACAAGCCAAACCCAGAGAGAGAGCTGACGAAAGGAAGAATCAAGAACAAGGCAGGTCGGTGAGATGCACAGCAAGTAAAGTTGCGATGCAAGAGCTGACCCATGAAATCTGTCCTCTGACACACACAAGTAAGCGTGATTTTTTAAAAAAGAGTACGGCAGAAGTTAACTAACAGGAATGTAGAAAACAATACAATCGATGAAAGAAAAATTGGCTCAGGAACACCACCAAATTCATTTTATAAAATTAAAATGATCATCATAATCAAGGTAATTAATTTAATTCCAGAGACTCAGGGATGTTTTTAACAAATATAATGCATTACATAAACAGACTCAAGGACATGAATCACATGACTGCTTTAATAGATGCAGAAAAGGTCTTTGGCAAATTTAACATTCGTTCATAACAAAACTATGGAAAAAACAGCCGGGCAGTGGTGGCGCACGCCTTTAATCCCAGCTCTCGGGAGGCAGAGGCAGGTGGATCTCTGTGAGTTCGAGGCCAGCCTGGTCTACAAGAGCTAGTTCCGGGACAGGCTCCAAAGCCTCAGAGAAACCCTGTCTCGAAAAACAAAAAAAAAAAAAAAAAACTATGGAAAAAACTAGGAATGGAGGGAACATGTCTAACTATCCTATTCAGGAAGCCTGAAGTCCTAGCTAAAATAGTAAGACAAGAAAAAGAAATAAAAGGGATACAAACAGGAAAGGAAGGTTATAATATTATTTATGACATGAGTCTGTACATAGTAATCTTACAGAGTCTACCAGAAAACTTCTAGGATAAGCATTTTCTGCAAAGTGCTAAGATAAAAAATATTATAAGTGAAATTTTAAAAATTATGTATTTTACATGCATGAGTGGTTTGTCTACATGTAGTGTATCACATGTGTGCCTGATGTCAATGAGGAGCAGAAGGAGTTGGATTCAGACTGTTGTGTAATATTAGTTTAAGATATACTACATTCATCGATGCTGTGAACTGTTTGATTATGCAAAGATGTACTGCACTCTTTTATGTTGCATTTGTTTAAAGCTGTGTTACTTTGCCTGTCTAAAACACCTGATTGGTCTAATAAAGAGCTAAACAGCAATAGCTAGGCAGGAGAGACAAATAGGTGGAGTTGCCATTCAGAGAGAATCAATAAGAGAACAAATCTGGGCTAGAAGAAGAACAAGAAGAGGGAGGAGCAAGGAAAGGAGAAGAGGACACCAGGAGCCAGCCACACAGCTGCACAGCCAGCCACAGAGTAAGAAGGAGCAAGACATATAGCCCAGAGGCAAAACGTAGTTAAAGAGAAACAGTAATTTAAGTTAAGCTAGAGAAGCTAGCTCAAAACAAGCCAAGCTAAGGCTGGGTATTCATAAATAAGAATTAGACTTTGTGTATTTATTTGGGAACTGGATGGTGCCCCCCCACAAAAAAACCTAACTACAACAGATGGTTGTGAATCACCATGTAGGTGCTGAGAATTGAAACCAGCTCCTCTGTAACAGCAGTCAGTGCTCTTAACCGTTAACCCATTGCTCCAGCACCCAAAACTAACATACAAAAATAGTAGCCTTCCCACATTTCAGTAATAAAAGCATTAAGGAAGAAATTAGGAAAACAATCCCATTCACAACCTTAAAAAAAAAAAAGCCTTGGAATGAACCTAACGAAGGAAATGAAAGACCCCTACAGCAAAATTTAAAACACTGAAGAAAAATTGAGGATGGCACTAGAAGATAAAATTATCTCCTATTGCTCATGCACTGGAAACATTAATATTGTGACATGTGATTGTTCCCACCAAAAGCAATCTATGATTAAATGCAATACTTATCAAAATTCTACAACCATTCTTCCATAGAAACCGTAAAATTCCTATGGGAGACCAGTGAGATTGCTCAGTGGATGAGAGTAGCTGCTAGCAAGCCTGACAACCAGAGTTCAGCCACTGGAGTGAGGAGAAAACCAACTTTCTCCTCTGACCTCTGCGTGCATGTTGTGGAAAGTGCACATGGATACAAAATACACTAATTAAAATAATAAAAACTTAATATGTAAGCATAAGAAACCCTTTTAGTAGTCAAAAAACTCTGAACAATAAGAATAACACTTGAGGCATAAAATACCAGATTTTCAAATTATTTTTAAACATTTTTTATTTCAAAATTTATTGCTACAGCAAAGTAAAAATAATTAATAATAACAATAATCATGATATTATTGTCATATGTGAAGCCAATGTAAAGATCAACAGAATATAATTAAGACCCAGATATAAACCCATATATATTTGTGTGTATATACACATACATACATACATACATACATACATACATACATACATACATACATACATACACCTGGTTTTTAGTAAAGATGCTTAAATCCACACTGGAGGAAAAAAATAGCAGCCTTGTCAATACATACAGGGTTTGGGAAAATGAAATATCCACATGTAGAAGAATGAAACTAGATTCTTATCTCTCATGCATTACAAAAATCACCTTCAAATAGATCAAAGGCCTAAAGTTAAGATCTGATACAGCAAAGCTGTTAAAAGAAAAGGCAGAGAAAATAGCTGAAGATCTAGGTGAAAGTGAGGACTTCACTTGCTCAGGGCTAAAGGCCAACAACTGACGAGGGAAACCTTGCAATCACAAGCTTTCTGCACAGCACAGCAGTCACTAGGATGAAATGGCACCCTACAGGATCTAAGACCTTCACCAGTTACACATCTGACAGGAATAATGTCTAGAACATATTCTGAAAAAAAGAGAAGTAAACATAAAGAAATCAAACAACCCAGTGCAAAAAAAAAAAATGGTCTATGGATTGGCACAGTGTCCTCAAAACAAGAAACCCAAATGGCTAATAAATACTTTTAAGTGTTTCTAGGGAAATGCAAATCAAAATTACCTTGAGGTTCCATCCAACCGCAGTCAGAATGACTATCATCAAGAAAATCATCACTGATAACAAATGCTGGTGAGGATGAACCTTGAGTACTGGTGGGAGTGTAAACTAGCAACCACTATGGAAATCACAGTAGAAAATCCTCAAAAAAAGAAAGCAACCATATGACAACAGCTCTAGTACTCCTGGACCAGCGATCAAAGGATTCTCCATGTTACTGCAGAGACATGTGCACACACTCGCTGTCTACTCGATAGCTAGGAAATGCAATCGGTCAACTCATGGATGGACGATAAAAGTACAGTACATGTTCACGATAGAAGTTCATCACGTAAAGCAAATGAAAAAAATGAGACTTGAGGGAAAATATTACACTAAGTGAAGTGACCAGAGCACAGAAAGAAAAATACCACCTGCTATCTCTTATATGCAGCTCTATTTAGATTTGTGAGTTCAACTCGGGGTGCCTGCAGAGGTTAAGACATTAAAAAGGAGCAATTAGAGAGCAGATGGGAAGAGGACTTGGGGGGAGCAGCAGTAGAGCACACATGATATAATGTAGTGGGGAATACTGGGGAGTAAAGGTTTATATGGGGATGGAAGTGAGGGGTGGGAGAGATAAGGAGGTAAGGGGACAGCTAAAACAAAGGATGTATGTAGTAGCCACTATTTTGTAAACTAGTCAAAAATAATAATTTAAACAGGAAAGAGTTTGAAGAAAAACACCCTGTATGGGTAGATAATGTTACTACCAGAAGCCAAGGTTAATAAACAATAATAACACTAGTATCAGAGTATGGGATACTTCCTTCTAACTTGTTGTTCAAGGAGATTCCAGAGACCCCCAAAACAATACACACAATTACCACTGCTGCTGGCTGCCCAGCAAAATAAGATGATAATTGTTGAAACCACATAGGTTGTAGGATATAGAGAAATCAAATAGGAAGCTAGATGGAACTTCCTCTCCACTGGCTGGCTTTTACAGTCCTAGAAAACATTATGCAGCCACTGGGAGGGGAAAAAATTTGCAGTTTTACCCATCTGTGAACTCTGCATGTGTCAACAGCAACCTACCAGGCAAGGCACACCTGCTGGTGCAGTAACCAAAGACTTTCTGATTGGATCTGAGGCCTGCTTCACAAGTCAAATCCACACCTGATAATGTACACTGGTCAAAAGTCCATGGCTGGGTAGGTCACAGGTCCTAAAGGTGGACCTACTATTGCTGCCTTCTAAGTGGACTGCCTAAGATAAGTGCCGTCCACTGCCTTGGTAAGAGAAGCTTCTGTCTGTAGTGGACAACAGACTCCTAACTGGGCAAAGTGCTAAGAATGAGTGACTGTTGAGTTCTCAGTCCTAACGGGCCAGCTAATCACCTCCTCACTGTTCATAGAACATCATACAAAAGGGAGCAGAAAGTCTGGGTTCATCAACATTTCATCATGGATGAGGGAGGGGCTGGTAAGACCTTACTTCTCCCTGAGGAACTAACTACAGGCAGTTACTAGTTGAAGGGAGGAGAGTCATAATCTTCAGTCACCTGGTCTGAGTTTCCCCTCTCTAAGTAAAGAACCTCTAAGCTATACTCACTCAAGGAACTTGCTGGAAAGAAAAGGAAGTTCAGCGGGAGCAGGAATGAATAGGCAAGAATAATGGAAGAAGTATGAGCAAAGGACATTATACACATGCAAGGTTTTCCCATGGAGACCTCCAAGCAACCCAGGCTATTGTCAAAGCTATTGGTTGCTGTTCACAAACTGAAGTCAACACCTGCATGACTCACTGAACATAGAAAAGTCAAGCTGGTGCCTTCTGAGTAGTGTTCATGGTATTAGAAGGTACTCTGCACACTACCAGAGAGAAAGGGAAACACCAACCCAGGCACCAATGCTTGGGTCTACCTGTGACCTGCCTACAAGATATGCTGGTGCAACAGTGGCCCAAAAGTTGTAGGAATAACCAACCACTATCTAATTGGAATTAAGTTCCACTCCATGAGATAGAACTCATGGCCAACACTACCTAAGTGGTCAAGAACCTGGGACAAAGCCGGGCGGTGGTGGCGTATGCCTTTAATCCCAGCACTCGGGAGGCAGAGGCAGGCGGATCTTTGCGAGTTTGAGACCAGCCTGGTCTACAAGAGCTAGTTCCAG
>JAQHUG010000378.1:791752-803052 GCA_028555095.1 Dicrostonyx torquatus | reverse complement strand
TTCTATGAGCCACCTGCACATATGTACAGTCACAGACTGAAAAGTTAAAAAAAAAAAAAAAGCCGGGTGGTGGTGGCGCACACCTTTAATCCCAGTACTCGGGAGGCAGAGGCAGGTGGATCTCTGTGAGTTCGAGACCAGCCTGGTCTACAAGAGCTAGTTCCAGGACAGGCTCCAAAGCCACAGAGAAACCCTGTCTCGAAAAACAAAAAACAAAACAAAACAAAACAAAGGAACCTGGGACAAGATAGGCCACGAACCTAGAGAAAAATCAAATACTATTCTTTTGTTAAAGGAATGTAGCAATAAAATGACTCATACCAACATTCTGCTATACTCATAGATCAGTGTCTTGCTCAGCCATTATCACAGAAGCTTCCTCTGATAGAGGCTATGGTAGATGAAAACCAATATAGAGACCTACAACTAGAAATGTGCTAGTTGTACAAAATATTCTCAAGAGCTAGAGAGATGGCTCAGCAGTTAAGAGCACAAGGTCTCTCTCCAATGAGAGACCTATCTCCATGAAATTCTTCCTCTCACAGTTCTGAGAACTCTGCAGAAGAGGATGTGGAAAGAATGAAAGAACCAGGGGGGATGGAAACATCAAGGAAACAAGCAAGGCCTTCTAGACACAACAGGATTGATGCGTAGGAATTCAGAGACAGTGACAGCACAGCAGGCACAGGGCCTGCACAAGTCTAAGCCGGATAGGGTCCAAGAGCTGAGTCTTTAATTGATAGCTGCTCACAAAGAAAATATTAGTCTACTCCAACGGAGGCTCACTGGGGATACAAACCACATTTAAGGGCAGGCCCCATGCCCAGCCATAGAGAGCCAATGAACTCAATAGTAGTTTTCAAGATTGTTTTTGTATCTCACAATGCTTTGTCTGAGGTTCCCACTCTCTTCCCATTAGAGGTCTTTTGCTTATATATTATGGTTTACAATTTTGTATTTACGGAATTTCCATGTGAAAATGTGTATCCTCAGCATCTGTACATGTTTCTTGACATTTCTCTTTGGCTCTTTTTTCCACCCTCTGTTTATTTTGTCCTATTTTGATTTATTTTTATTTTATCTTATTTTATTTTTATAATTACTATTCTAGATACCGCTTTGCATTCTAATTAAAGAAAGAACAAATATGGATTTAGGTGGATGGGGAGCTAGGGAAGAGCTGGGGGAAGAAAAACTATAATCAGAATATACCATATTGGGAAAAAAAACCCTCTTTTCAATAAATATAATAAAGTATTGTGCTGCTGCTGCCATCATTAGAAAATGCAATTGTATGCTAACTTTTTTACTGCAGGGGGAACAGATACTAATGAAATAAGTGTAATAGCCCAAAGGAGATAAAGGGAAGGGACTGGCAAAGAAAATTATATTGCATTTCTTATAAGAGGAGCAATAATATATTCTATTTTAATTTTAATACTAGTAAGATCCACAGGGTCATTCATTTATCTGTCTGGTTTACTCATTTTAAAGTCTATTATTCTAAAATGAAAACAGAACACATAATTTTCAAATTATGCTAACAAAAATGCTTAAATTAAAAGAAAATTCTCAGGGGCTGGAGAGATATTTCAGCATTTAAAAGCACTGGCTTAAGTTAAGAGGACAGGGGTTCAATTCCCAGCACCCACATAGTAACTTATAACCATCGTTAATTCTAGTTCCAGGGGCTCTAACAGCCTCTTCTGGTCTCCACCAACGCAGGCATGCATGTGGCACACAGATAAACACACAGGCAAAACACCCATACACATCAAATAATGTAAAAAATTAAAAATCAGACTGGCAAAATGAAGGGAGATAGAGAGAGGAAAATAATAAAAGGCATATATATATATATACACACACACACACACATATGTATATATTTGAATGTATATACACACGTTTATATAGATATACTAATATAAGTGAAATTAGGTCATTGGGATAGAGAACTTTTTAAATTCTTGTGTATCACTTGGCTATGTGAGTAGGCAGGTGGCAGCACGCACATGTGTGGTGTAAGTGTGTGTGCGGCCAAAAGCCAAAGTCAGGTATCTTTCTCAATTCTCTCACTGAACCCTGAGCCCACTGCTTTGGCCAGGCGAGCAGCCCCCACAGCTCCTCCTCTTATCCTTCCAGCACTGGATTACAGACAAAGTTTCTGTGCTTCTGGGGACAGAACTCTGGTCACTACGCTGTGTGGCAGGCGCTTTACTAAGTCACTGTCCCAGCTCTGCAAAGAACTATTAAAAAGCAAACATTATGGAGCTAGAGTAGCCAAATGATATCTATTAGAGATGTACATAGAGTAAGAGATGGGCTAAAAATAATACATGAAGCATAGTTTACAAATATCAACACTGGACCAAATCTCAAGGCAAGAAGTATAAAATGGAGCAAAATGGTACAGATTTGGATGAGATTATAAAACTATGTCTTTCTTTTTTGAACCAAATATTTTAGGACCTAAATCCTCTAAATTAAAGGATAAAAATGTAAATAAGTTAATTTTTGGAAAATTAACAAAAATACATCATAGTTTAAACTATAAAGAAAAAACTTCAGTAAGATTTTTTGAAACTGAAACAAAGGGACCTGAATTTTACTTGAATTTGACCACAAGTAAACAAGGTAGAATTATACATACAAAGCACATATAAAACATACTATCTTAATACATCTGAGCTAAAAAAGAAATCAAACCCTAATTCACAAATTAGAAAATACACTTTTAGTTCAATGCTAGTAAAGCCAACCTGTAATTTTTGCTGCCTTTTCCTCTTGGTTCACTCGATTCTCATCATCATCTTCATTATCTTCTTCAAAATCATCTAAATTGCCAATGTCAGCCTGCTTCATACTCATCAAACTAGCCAAACTCTGCATATCTTCATCCCTATATCAAATTAATCAAAATACAACACATAGCTTACTAGATGACATTACGTGAAAAATAATTACAAAATAAATGTTTATATGCTTAATCTGCAAATCTTAAATCCAAAACATTCCAAAATCTAGAGCACTCCGAAGCCTAAGCTTTTGCATGTTGATAAAGGTGACACACGTGGAACACCTCACACTTGGCATGTGACAGGCTGCAGTCGAGGTTCAGGTGCATGGAAGACACTGTGTAAAAACTACTTTAGGCCACATTAAGAAGTATGCATGAAAGTTAAACGGCACTGTGCTTAGACTTGGGTCCCCTCCCTAAGATAGCCTTATGTGTATATGCAAACACCCCAAAATCTAGAAAAAACTGAAATCTGAAAACTTGCAGAGCTAAGCATTTTGAATAATGGATATAAGATAAAATATCAACATATTCCTTCTTTCTGTAAAAAAAAGAGTACCACCTTGCATGTTGTATAAGAATATTTTAAATGTAAGAATTTTACAAACCATATATATTTCTAATTGACATATCCACTGCAAAGCAAACAAGATTAAATTCTAACTGGTTAAGGCTTTAGAAGGTACTTGTGCTGGCACCCCATGGAAGACAAAAAGTTTCTGCAGAGAATTCAAGTATAGTTTCTTGAACATTTGGACAGTCCACAAATGAGATAAATCTTGACTTTAAAATAAAACTTGAACTGGACAGACAGACCAGAGGTTAAGAGTACTGGCTGCCCTTCTGGACAAAACTGGGTTCAATTCCCAGCACTGGCAGCCCACAAGAGTCTGTAACTTCAGTTACAAAGGATCCAACACCTCTTCTGACCTTTGCAGGTTTTAAGCATGTCCATGGTGCACAGGCATAATACAGACAAATATATAAACTATATATAACACACACACATATATATAATTTATATATATCACATAAAATGAAAAAATAAATGTTAAATACTAAAATAAAACACTTAGAACTTCCAAAAGGAATTAGAACAGGAATTCCGAATAGAGAACCATGAACCATTTTGGATCTGTGGGCTGGAGAAAATCAAATGGTAACCCTGCAAACCATGTGTTCATTTTTCTGTAGAGCTACAGACCCTAAAGGTAACTACTGCAACCAAAAATAAATCATCTAAAGCAAAGTCTAGTCTTTTAAAGAAACATAAGATGAAATCTTTAGCTAATTATGAGTTGGACACCATCTATTTGATAAAATATGAATTTTTATCTCAAATATTTAAAAATGTAATTTTATAAAGTTTATATTAAATATCTTGAGACAACTCACTTATGTTTTCTTCATCTGCTATTTTTACCTTAAAACTCACTGAACACATTTTAAGATGTTATACAACATATTACTTTTCAATTTTGTATACTTCTGCCAAATTCAGACAGAAAAAAATAAAATACTGCTCTTTTATAATCTTTAATAATTTTATCTTCAAAATATGACATAACTATGCAAACTAAGCCAATACAGAAATTCTTCACATTTTATTTCACATAGGCTAAGTTAACAAAATGATTTCCTCTTTTTAAACAAATTTCATGGCAGTCAATATAAACAAGAAAAGTTGTATTATTCATATAAATGCCTTCCAAATTCTCAGTTATCAGTAATAAATGATAAGGATTCATATTAAGTTGAGATTCTCAGTTTAAATGAGCTTTTCCTTACCCAGACGGCTATGGATAGTGCCGATGCATTTACTGCTCGGTCTCCTGCCTTTGTTTCCTTTCCTTTCACTTGGCTTACACTTCAGGGGGAGAGTCTTCCTTCCCCTGTTTACAGTCCATTCTCAACTACCTCCCTAACCACACTCACTTGGGAACACAGCTTCTCTCAGCTGACTGCTGCCATCTATCATGTCACCTGCTGCCTTGGAGATGAGAGCCAAACATCTCACTTTGAGTGATACACAGAAACCAGCTTATCAGTCAAACAGACATGACCAATTATAGTAACCACATTCTACTGGGCTGAATGTGTGCAGAACTGTGGTTAAGAATGGACCATCTTTCTCCCTTATCTTTAATAGCGTTCCCAGCATAGCATTTTCATTTGCTCTGCCCCTTCACATTCTACTTAGACAGATAGCACTGTAGATATCACATGCACTTGTTCCTGACTTGACAATGCACATAAGAAGTGATTTTTGGTTTTGTTTTTGAGAAAGGTATTGTGTTGGTTACATTTGTCAATTGGACACAAACCGGAGTCACTCTGGAAGAGGGAACCTCAATTAAGAAACTGCCTCCATCAGGCTGGTCAGAAGGCATGTCTGTGGGACATTTTCTTGATTAATGATAGCTATGGAAAGAGCCACTGTGGGCGGTACCACTCCGAGGCAGGTGGCCCTGACTATCTAAGAAAGCTGAGAAAGCCAAGCCCAGTGACCTCTATTCCTCCATGGCTTCTGCTTCAATTCTTGCCTTGAGTTCATGCCTTGGATTCATTTGAATGATGTTCATCTTATTGCCATTCTACTAAGACAAATGCTGTGGTATTTTAAAACACGAGATGAAGGAAGTCACTTATTTAATGATAGAAACTTACGTTGCTTTTCCTTCCCGAAGAAAGATACAAGATAATGAAAACTGGAGAGTGGCAGACACAACTTTTTTAGATAATGGCTTAAATTTTAACTTGACATCAGTTTGAGTTGGCATAGGGCTTGCATACTGTTTCATATTAATGCTGCTAGTAGCAAGAGCTTTCCTCCGACCAGAAGGGGATTCCTGTAAGAGAAAAAAAATAGTTATGCAATTTAGAATTATTTTATAGTTAATAAAAAATTAAGAGCTTCATTCACTAAATAATTCTTATAATACAATAATAAAATAGTGATGAGCTTTTATATTAAGTAGATACAAAATAAAATAAAAAGAGTTGTCTCAAAAATACTTATACTAGAAGAAAATGTGGGAAAAAACTCATAAAGAGCATGCACAGGGGCTCATACCCGCAATCCCAGCACTAGGGTGGGTAGAAGCAAGAGAATCCTGAGTTCACGGCTAGCCCCAACTACATGAGACCCTGCCTCAGGGAAATTAGGAAAGGTTCCAGGTTAGTGTGAGAAATCCATCTGTCATTAACTGCCCTCTACCTTGATTAAATTAATGTAACATGATGGTATTTTCCAGTTAAATCTATAATTTTTCTAAGACATTTTGCGATTAATTCTAGTCTTTTCCTTAAGATATGTCAGTAAAGAAACTGTTTTGCAGATCCCATGGCAACACTGCTGACTGATCCCAGCATATCTAAAAAGTCATTAAAACAGTTAGTACCCACTCATCAGAACCATACAACAAGAAGCCTTGCTGCTCTTTAAGGTGTTTAATAATAAGGGCTTAGGAAACTGATACAAACAGGATAGTAAATGGCTGGGCATTAACCATGTGTGAATATCATATAAATTCTGCAGGCTTATGATAACACATAAGATAATCTTTTCATTGTGTTCTACTGGCAAGAGGCAATTCAGATAAAGACAATCTGTGACAATGTAAACCAGAGGTTATATACTATCCACTATTTTCTGAGGTTGACATTAGAATTGAAAGTAACATTGAAGCTTAACATTAAAGAAACCTCAGCCTTGGTAATATTCCCTTTTAAAAAAAAAAAGAGCTACTAGACAGACATTCAATTACTTAATTTTCCAACCAAGGCAGGAAATTTTATCATTAACACCTTTATTACTGTTCAATAAATCCTGGTTCATCATATGAGAGGTCACTTTGCCTAAAGTAAGGCTATTGTACTTGAACCAAAGCATTACAAGACTTTTTTAAAAAACCTAACATTTCTGCCTAACAAATAGGTAAAACATAATGTCACCTCCCTAAAGAATGCCTATTTTAAAATATGGTCTTATCTGTCAGATTATGCACAGCAATATTACACAGAACTATTAGTGCATGCAGATACCTTATGAATGAATTTCAAAAATGCATCAAGCACTTGAGAAGAAGTTAAGCCCTCTCAGAAGAAATACTTAAGAATATGCAAATACTCTCAACTGAATCAAGTTGAACAGATGTGACTATTCCTAACAATACAAGTGTTCTTTCCCTGGTCGCTACTGTCAATCAAAGGATAAGATTAAGGTCCAAGGTTTTGACAATGTGCAAAATGAAAAAGTACAGTCAGGAATATCAATTCATTACACTGATATGAACAATAATCTCTTATTGTACCTTGAGAACAGCTAACAACTCTCCATCTACGACAGAATGTAAAGTCCCAGGGTGAGAAGCATGACACACAAACTGTCACGTTATCACTCTCTGTGCTTGTTCTGTTATATCCTTGATATAACAATTTAATTTTGTAATAAACAATGAAATTAACATAACTTAGAAATTTTAAAAGCTGTGTTTGAAGACACTCCTTTTAAGATACAAAGTTTTAGTGATTAATATTCTGTAAGTTTTATTATTTTATTTTTAGAGCAAAGGTTACACAAACTTTTCTGCTGTGTGCCTCTAAAACAATAGGTAATAAACACACCGAGTTCTAAATACATTCTGTCACACTACTGAGCAAAAGCTTTTGAATAGTGCTAATTAAAAAATAAAATAAACGTGCTCACTTTGGCAGCACATATGCTAAAATTAGAATGATACAGAGAAGATTAGCATGGCGCCTGCGCAAGGATGACATGCAAATTCGTGAAGTGTTCCATAAAATAAATAAATAAATAAACAAAACTAACAGAGCTAATACAAAATAAATGCACTTAGGCAAACCCAAATTCCATTTCTTCACATCCTAAACTAGTAGACCTACAACTGGGCCCAAGTACCAGCTGATTTTTAGCAAGTTCCACACCATCATTCTCTCCTTTCTCCAACTCTTGATTCCCTTCTCTCTGGCTCAGACTCTCTCCCCACCCTACTAAGACCCCCACCCTCCAGTCAGGTGGTCATGCCCCAGTCAGTCTAAAATTACATATTTGGGTCCCCTGAAGAAGTTCCCATTAAGTTCTCATTCTCACTTTCATGACTTTTCCATTGTTATAGAAGGCCTATATATTTCCATTTCTAAGAAACGAAACTTACTATCCTTCGTGCTGCTGGGACTGTTTCAACTGGCACAGCCACTTGGGGAACAAGTCTGCATTGTCTTCTAAAGTTGAATTCACGCACTTATTATGACTGAGCAATTCCACCTTCATGACAAAAATGATAGACCAGAAACCACTCTATGTTACATGGCGACTGAGAAGGATCAGAAAAACTGAGAGTTAACTGTCACAAAGAACGTCCACAAAGGGGGACAGAACATCACACACTGTAAAGAGGAGGGCTGAATGCCTACAAACTGCAACAGAAAGAAACAGAAGGTTCTGTCCTAGAGAGAAGGCATCCGAGCGGTACTGGCACTTGAGGTCTCAAGTGAGGACTGTTTACTAATATCCTGAAATAAAACTGGAGGAGGTACCCACTCAGCAGGTGTAAAGTGCAGCACAGAAATACAAGAAACATGAAAAGACAAAGCAACATGACTGCTCCAAAGGGCCATGATTCCCCAATTACTAAACCCAAAGACACTGAAATAAGTCAAAGGCCAGATGAAGAATTCAAAAATTTACTTGTAAAAATGGTCAGTAACTTCAAAGATGGCAGATACAAGCACATAAAGTAAAGAAAGAAACTCAGGACATGAAGATAGTATACAGCACAAACGAGGAAACAAGGAAATTGCACATTTGGAGAGAAGATAGATGTTGAGAGAAACACTGGAAATGAAAAACTCAACAAATTAAAATGAAGAACACAGTCAAAAGTATCACCAATAGACTTGACCACATTGGGGAGTCGGGGGAGTATCAAAATGGACAAGATCAAGGAAATACTGTTAGACATTAATATCCAAAAATATGAGCATGACCACAACTTTACAAAACAAAACTCTGGGACCTAAACTAAAGAACAAACCTATGAATTAGTAGAGTAGAAAAGAACTGAGATAAAAACTGAAATTATAGCAGAAAAAGTAAGGGAAAGAAATGGACAGCCAAGCACAAGACATTTAAACTCCCAGTAGAGAGGGCCAGAGATCTTTCCATGACACATTGTAGTCAAGATGCCAAAACTCTGAAACGAAGAAATAAAAACACTAGAAGCTAGAAGAGAAAAATGACAATCACATCACAATGGCATCAAACTCCTCAAGAGACATTCCAAAAGCTGGGAAAGAATAGAATGATATATTTAAAACCCCAAGGGTAAGGGCTGTCAACTAAAACTACTACACAGAATTATCTCTTAAAATTAACAGAGAAAGATTTTCAAAATAAGCACCAACTAAAGAAAGTCATGATCACCAATCCAGCAGTGCAGAAAATACTTAAAGGAATCCTAAACACAGAAGGAAGAAGGCCTCTATCGCACAAGACCAGGAAAGAATAAACTCATGAGAGGAGTAGATGAAAAATATGAACTGGGAAATAATCCAATCTTGTCCGAGTCATACAACCAGCAAATCCCTCATTTGAATAGGGGAGAGAAAAGAAGTAGAACTTACCAGCACCTTTAGGCTGCTCCTGCTGAGTGCTTACAATTAAAAACCAAGAGCAAGTGACTAACTAGCCAACACATCTCAAGGTCCTCGTAAAACAAGGAGATGGAAAGAAAGAAAAAAGAAAGCTTGTGCACAGACAATGGGTGAATGCTTTGTTTTGTTTTGAGTTCTGTGTTTAACCCTGTTACACCTGGTATTATGAAACTGATTGTGTATTCACTCACTAGACATGGGAAGTGAAAAGACAAAGTTTTAGTCTACAAGAATTTTTCATTCTTTAAATGATCAGGCCTCCTGACTCTGCTCCTGGACTTATTTTATCTACTATCCTCCCTCTCATTTTCTTGGCTCCCTGCCCTGGCCTCCTCATTGTCTCTCAGTTTCACACTCACCAGGAACATTCTTCTCATAAATACTACATAGCTAGCACTCCTCGCCTTTCAGATCTTCCCTCAAACTTACTTTCCCAGACTGCTTTTCTGAGCAGCTTACAAAAAATTCCAGCTTCTCTCCCAGTAGACATATTTGTCTTCCCTGTATTTTCCCTCCTTTGTGCATACTGCTAAACAAGCAAATTTTATTTATATACTTCTCTCTCTACCTTGTAAGTTCAATGAAGGCAGATATTTTGTGTATTTGTTTATTACTGGTCCTAGTTCAAGAACCACTGCTCAACAAATATCCATTGAGCAAGCATGTGAACTGTAATTTTATGACTTTTTTATCACAAACACTTTAAATTACCTTTATGTTATGTTTCTGTTCCAGATTTTTTTTCCCACATATCTTTAAGGTACCTACTGTTCATGAAGGCATTCCTCTCCTTAAAAAGAGAAAGAGGGATGTAAGGTTTCCTATGGTAGAGTGACTGGCAATCTGTAACCTACTTCCACTTGCAGAGCTAGGCAGAGCTTTGCTCAAGCCAGATAGGTCACTAATAGGTAGAAGAAGATGTAAGATAAATAGGATACAATATAATGGCAAGCAGTCAGCCCGGCCTCCTCATTGTTTTCCAGGGTCTCAGTTATGGTCTCACACTTGCTGCTTCCTCTCTTACCAGCAACGTTCTTCTCATAAAAACTATACACCTAGCTCTTCCTGGCCTTTCAGAGCCTCCTTCAAACTACGACAAAGCACTTTGTGGAGGGAAGTGACCCACCTAAAATCAGGAAAATCCGTGACTCAACCCTCACAAAATTGCTCTCAAACTAGAAGTCACAGACCTGGTTATAGGCTCCAGCCCCTCTGCCCTCTTACTTTAGGACTGTCTCTTCCACAAGCTTCCACCCCTACCATGAGGCTTTCTGCAGTTAATGTGCACCGACTCAGAAGTGTCATTGGGAAAACCAGTCACACTGCAGGGCAGGGCCCACACCCAGGAATAGTTGGCCAACACTAAATGAAAACAATGGTACTTTTGTCAATGTTTTGTTCTGTTTTGCTTTGTTTTGGTAGTTTTTCTCTTAATGAGATTTTTATTTATTTATTTATTTTTGGGTGAAAGAGATTGAGAGAAAGCATATGCAAGAGGCGGATATAAAGTTGGGTGGGTAAAAAGGTGGAGAGGTAGAAAGGATCTGGGAGGAGTTGGGGGAGGGGAAATATAATCAAAATGTATGGAAAAATAATATATTTTTATTGATTTTATTGAGCTCTACATTTTTCTCTGCTCCCCTCCCTCCCCTTCAACCCTCTCCCATGGTCCCCATGTTCCCAGTTTACTCAGGAGATTTTATCTTTCTCTACTTCCCATATAGATTAGATCCATGTATGTCTCTCTTAGGGTCCTCATTGTTGTCTAGGTTCTCTGGGATTGTAATTTATAGGCTGGTTTTCTTTGCTTTATGTCTCTATGTCT
>JAQHUG010000378.1:761602-773364 GCA_028555095.1 Dicrostonyx torquatus | reverse complement strand
CTACATGGGAAGTAGAAAAGGACAAGAGTAAATTGGGAGCAGGGGGACCATGGCAATGGGTAGAAGCAGAAGGGACAGGAGCAGAGAAAATATATAGCTCAATAAAAACAATTTAAAAATAAAATAAATTCTATCTTTAGCTGTTCTGTTTTCATTGGCAGTTTTTATCATTGTTCTTTGGCTGGGTTTTAGGTAGTGGAGGTCAAAGTTCATCTCTGGATATTCTCCATTCACTATTAAAGGGCAAGTGTGGGGGGAGGGGTTATGCTGAAGTGAGTAGACTTGCCCCTTCAGAGGCTGAAGTGGCAGAGCAGCACACAAGCGTCAGTTTATTCTTGAAGGTAAGGACCTTTAAAAGCTAAAGCCTCAGACTTGACTTGGAGGATATTATCTAGCAACTTACGTCAAGGTAACTGTTGATTAAAAAGTCCAAGCCAGCTGCTTTGCTGTTATACAACTACTACCATTCTCTGAGAGTAGCTGTCAATCATACTGTGCCTGTGGGGCTGGGATGTGTCTGGTGTGGTGCCCAGTATGCTATTGGTGCTCGAATTGTAATTCAAGCAATAACAACCACTACCAGGTTACTGCATGCAAAAACGATCTGACAGAAAAGCCACACATAGCTCAGAGTCAAAAGCTGTAAGCAGGGGTAAGCACTTCTTTTGAAAATAAATAGAAAACTGTTTTTGACGTTGATGTGTTCATAATTTAGTAGTCAAGTTCATGGTAGAGACAAAAAAAAAAAGAATGATACTGAGCTAGATTTTCTTATGCTTGGATTTTAAGTTTTTTTTTTTTTTTTTTTAAAGATGAGCACAGGACTCTTTCACAGGAATCCAAAATCTACCAGGGGGTAGGAAAAATGAATCAGTGTGTCTGTCTCCCAGATTTTTTTTTAAAGGTAGGTGACTTTGTTTCTGTAGAGGAGAAAACTTACAAGAAAAAGGAGAAAGATCTGTCTCTGCCTGTTCTTCAAAACTGAGAGAGAGCAACGGGGAGGGGTGGAGGGAGGGAGAAACATCACAAGTCAGGGAGGGAGGCACTCACCAAAGCAACAACTTTTCAGAGCTCAGAGACCTGTGAGTGTGCTGAAGAGGGCATGCGGCCCACGAGTCGGGCGCACAGAGCTGCACTGTGCTCTAGAGAAACTAGGACGCATTTAAGACTGAAAAACCTATATTTAAAAACCCTAATAACCTGTAAGTTTTATATGCGGGAAAAAGAAGACAATAAAACTTTTATAGTGTGCTCCAGTATAGTTAAGAAACTAGCAGTGTGTATGGCAAAATGAAAAGGCACAGATTACTCTCTGCTCTCACTATGTGTGGAAAGGTAACAGGGATTTCCGGAGACAGACAGGGGAACCCTGCTAAGCTCCCGGAGGAAAGAGAACAAGAGCGGGAGGTAGAATTACTTTACTCCTAAAAAGTATTAACTTTTTAAAGGAAAACTATGTCCACCTATTACTTCTTCAATTAAATTTCTATTTCTAAATTAATTTCTAAAACAAGAGCATTCTTACTTTGAAATTATAAAAATAAAGTTAAATTTTAAGACTAATAATAAAATTTTTAAATAGAATTTTCGTTTTTCCTGTTTTAATATGATGTTCCTGAATTTTAAGAAAAATCAAGTTTATATAAAACTTCTTAAAAGATAATATTTGTTCTTAGTCAGACATTTCTCTCTGAAGCACGACAGCAGCTAGCCACATATTGAAGGTTTTTATTTTCCCAAGCCCTACTTACTATCTTCTACAGTACTGGACCATTTTTGGTTCATGGAAACAGCATGGGTAGCTTCAGTGGCAGCTTCTGATTTCACAGCCACTGCCTTCTGTGTTTTTAAAAATAGCTTCAAATTCTGAGACATAAAGCAGGTGTGGGCTTTAGCATTTCTTGGGACGGTTTTTGTTTTGTTGTTTAGAAGTACTTCATTTGCCTTTAGAAGGTTTTCTAAAAAGCCCTTCACACGAAAAAATATAGAGAAAAAAAAATGTTGTATGGTCATGTGATTCCAATGGCAAAACCTTTATCATTAAAATATTAATAATTGAACAATACCCTAGAGACAGCGACACATAGAAAACAGTATTCTTGCTCCATCTAAAAGCAGGAATGCTACAGTACAATGACATGAAATAAATACTCCATAGAGAGACAGTTATCAGTCTACTGTTTCTTACACTCTGTAAAAGGGTGAAACCTCTGACTCCCACAGAGACTGACTGGGAAGGAGGTAAACACACAAACTTGTTTATTTTTTAGCTGACTGGGCAGAAAACAGGAACTCTCCCTCCACAGGAAGGAGGACGCCAGCTCATCAGAGCAGTTGGGCTATCTCAGAAGGCAAAGCCTCTCCCACTCTGGAGTACCTTCTGTCTACAGATGCAGGTGACCCGCAACTCAGTGTGCCTCCTGGGGAAACAGGCATCCTAACCTAACTACAGAGACACAGGACTTCTTAACAAACCAATTCATAAAATGCTGAGAAGAAAGATTTAGGCTTAGGCAGTCACATAGTTTCATGATCATTTCCAGGCAGGGCCCCAAACAAGCTGTTTAAAATGGACTAAAATCAGTACAGGAATCTCTGAAGTAATTGATATATTCTAGTAAACGATTCGTTCTAAAATTAAATGCAGAGTTCCATTTTTATCCTGATTACCATTTTAAATTGAGATTATCTCCTAGGAAAAGATGGCTGGAGGGACGAATTATGTTGAAGCGGTATGGTGAGAACAGAGGAGGCAGGCCCGGATGAGCCAGGAAGGGGCAGAAGGGCAGAAAAGTTGAACGTAAAAGAACTCATTTCTGTTACTTTTAATAGTCCTTTAAGAAAAGGGTAAATATGTTAGCACATGAAATCAAATCTGTTCTATTTGTCTATTCTTTCAGCTTTTTAAAGTCAAAATTCTTAAGCCAAGCCACTATCCACAAAGAAGGGTAGGAAATCTACCTTTTTTATCAAAGATCATTGACCCACAGGGGGAAAACAAAAGCAAGGCAAAATAGAAGCAATTACTTGAGTCTGCACAGGTTTAGTTTTGTAGGTGCGGTCTCTCTTTCAGGGCTCCGTGGGTAGTCCAGGATGGTCTCACAGTCACAGACCTAGCAGTGCTGAACCTCTCAGGAGCTCGAACTATCTGTGTGTGCCACTGTATCAGCCAGCTCATACTTTTTATGAGAATTTTTTACAGTTCAAGAAAATATAATGTTTCCCTGTTCTGACTCTACACTAATCCAAAAGAAACACCAAAGTATACATACAAAGTAGATTTTAATAAGGGGAAATTTGTGAAGGAATCAAAACAGGCATAAAGGGCGAGACAGCATTGCAGGTGAGGTTGGACTGGGAGCAATGGAGCTAGCTCAACGATGGACCAATACTGAACCCTGGAGGAATCCTATGAGGAAAGAAGGTGGATTAAAGGAATTATCAGAGAACACCTACTTGTGACCTATTTTCATTTCTGAAATGATTCTAGGCAGGCATGTGCAACCTGAATCAGAAATCCAATAACTGTTATCTTAAATTACTAAATCATATATATATATATATATATGAGAACCAGACTCAAGAAGGAATCCTTACAACTGGAATCAAGCACGTAAGAAAAGCAACACTCAATGGAGTGGGGCTGAAGGAGCAAGGAAGAGCAGAGGCAGGAGAATGCTGCTTTTTATTTAAAGCTCTCCCATGGTTTTGATTTGTTACCATTTGTGTGCGGCAGGAAAGTTCACAAACGGTGAGAGTCTGACCCATGCTTAAAGTCTCTTTAGGGGAAGAGGGGCAGCTCTCTCTCTTTTTCCCCCTTTGCTAATTCCATCAAAAGGTTCTTGTCAAAAACAGGTTTGATTTTCTTCTCTGTGTATACACGTTAGTTACGGATGATTAATAAAGCATTCATTCTTCTGTTTGCTTTGGCAGAGAAGTGACTAGGGTTGTGTTAGCGTTAAGGAAATATTTCACTTTATATGGAAAAGATATGAAGTGTTGCTTATTTAAATACACATATGGTTAAAAAAGAGTTTATTCCTGTTTAGGCTCACAAACAATAAAAAACATTTCAGTGGAAAGTGAAGTTTGTTCAACTTAGAGACTATGAACATATTATGATTATCCAAAACAGGTTTTGTGGGTTTATCTATTTTGATGGAAAAACAAATAAAATATTGGTAGAATAGTAAAGTGTGCTGAGATTTCATTTTAAATATGAGAAAATAATCACAATTTAAAAATACTTAAATGTACAAAGACCTCACAAAATAAAATCCTATAATAGTTACATTACAAAAAGAGTTCTCCCAAGCTTAGGGTATCTGGACACCCAAACTTAGCCAGACTCATAGCCACTGAGAATTCATATTTCAAGTGCATGTTTATAAAAAAGCATTCTTTTGGAAATCTGGTACAATACAAACACAGTCACAGAGAAATATCGATGCTATCTATCCTTCCATGATTGTTATAGTCATTTTATAAATGAAAATTCTTTGTCTGCCCATCAAGAAATAGCAGTTAAGGCAATTTAGATTCTTGCAATTCCTGCTTGATTTAAAAGTCAAAGGCAGTCGAAGCCAGTAATCTAATGTAAGCTCCCTGTGACTGACTACACTGTGCCAACTTGAGATCTTCCCTCACCAGGTCCACCAACACGCAGGGAAGGAAGATCCAGATGTGTAGGAAAATGCTTTGACTTGTCATGTAGAAACCACCAACCAGAGGACAGAGGAGACAGATGGGGTGAAGTCAGTTCTCAAGTCTCCATTTTACCCCTCAAGTGCTAGTGAAAGCAACTCACAAAGAAAGAATTAGATGAGGAATGGAACTCAGGTGTGCAGCAAGGATAAAAAATACAGATGGCAGATGAACTTGTATAAAAAATTTACAAGCAGAATTTCAAATCTAGTGCTAACTCCACAGACTCTTTTTCCCTCATTTTCCCTCCTTTCTAACAGTTTGGCAGCTCCCAATCCTTTCTATCAGACCTAAATTATACCCTTCTCCTACTTTTTTCTCCTAATGAAAAATAAAAAAACAAACAAGGCAATCTAGTCTTTTGTATTCCCCCTTTTGTGAGTGGTTCACATGTATAAGGAGTCATTATTTACACAGTATCAATGCCAGTTTAGACTCATTCTTCTCAGCCTCCCTACCAAGTTAAATTGAGCAATTTCAGGTGGTTTCCGTTAACTTTATTTCATTTTTGTCACACACCCCCAGTCATCACTTTCATTTCATATGATCTGCTTGTTGACATGTCTGCATTGAAAACTGCCTACACACAACTCTGAACCTTGCCACAAGAACTGTCCTTGAATTAACAAGGCCACTGCAAAAGCCTGAGTGAAGGATTGGTTTCATCTAATAATCTGAGGCCCTATAGATTTTCACTGAGTCAAGCTATCACTGGCATGAATTCTCACCTCAGAGTCACCTCAGCACAAATGGAGGCCTCTATGGCTCGCACTCATGAAAGAACTTGCCAGTGCCTGAGAAGAACTCAACCACTGTGAAAACTTTGTGTTAACAAATATTTTTATACTTAGAAGAAAAAAATCTGTCCTATAAACACTTGTAAAAATAAGTCTGAAAAGGACAGGCATGGGGCACATTTTAAAATACGAAGAATAATGCTAACTACATTGCTCTAAATGTGAACAAACAGAACCCTAAAACTCAAACATATGGATGTTCAAACAAAAAAAAAATACTAAAGTAAAACAAGTCATTTTATTAAGGCAAGAATAATTTTCCTTTTGAATGTCTCCAGTCATTAAGTTGGTTGTGTGACAGAGTCACAGCTGATTCACAGACTCTTTCACAGCAAATGTCTTATGTTGTAGGCATAAGACTAAGGAAGCTGTAGGTAGCAGAGTTTAAATGTGTCACTCTGAGTTTACTAAGAAAGAAACTGGACATTTATTGGATATTTATAAATGCATAATGTTTTTGCTGCAGTTTGTAAATTGACAAAAAAAAGCTTTTACATAGCTGCTTCAAATTAGCAGAGATACAAGACTATCACGTGAAAAATTAAAGTCAAGTTAAAAGAAAAGCCACAAGTATAGGATATTAATGACAAATTTCATCTTTAAGACACTCACTGAGCTCTGTTCTGAGGGTACAAATTATACATAAGAGCTACATCATAAGTATGTACATACATGAGAAGAGTATAGAAATCACGAAGGAGCTGGGCTGTAAGACACTTGGTTTTCAGGGGCAAATCTCGTGTTAAGATGTAATATTCTGTAGCTCACAGAACTGGAAAGGCATGCCCTAGTCTTTAAACTGGCTCAGACAGCGTACACAGTACTTAGGTGACTGTAGCAACTGGCAACTGTAAAAGTACATACAGAGAACCAAAGCAATGTGCTTGAAGCAGAACATGTAGGTTGAGTCAATACAGTTTAACCCACACATATCAAAGTGCCCAATGCTGTGGACAGACTGCAGTAAGAAGGTTAGAAATCTCAAGTCAAAGGCTTCCAGAGCAAATTGTAACTAGTTACAAATGTACAGAGAGCAACCATAGGGACTGAGTATTCTTGTTTGAATACTGAGACAGAAATTTACAGTTTAACATTAAAATAATCCTATTTTAAAATAGTCTCTAATTTAGATATTTAAACAAGGACCAAAATATTAAAGAACATTCTTGACTAAATATTTCTATATTTCAATTTTGCTATATAATAAACATAAGTCTGTATATTTAATTACCAAAACAAGATGACTATCTAGCAATACAAAACAAAATTTTATTAAAAATTACTGTTAGGAATTTTAATTAATTTTAATTAAAACAACTTTGTTGATTAACAAATAACATTTGTTAAATGTTTATATTCATATTTTCACACAATTATAGGATTAAACAGTAAATCATATAATTTTAAAATAAAACTAAATTATAACATGATTCCATAAGTAGATTTTCCAAAAATATTAGCATAACTTATAATTAAGTGAGGTTTTCATGTTAGTGTGTGGCTAAAATACACACTAGTACACTGGGCTCAAATAGATAATTCAGGTGTTATCGGGTGTTTAATTCTGTGAGATTTTATTTACATATGATCAAATAGCCTACCTTATAAAATTGATCTTTATGTAAAAATCTTTGGCTATAAATGCCTTTTTTCTAAGAAAATACCAAATCATAGTTTTCTAAATTAGTTGAACTATGTTTTATTTAAAGAGATACAAGAGCAAATATCTAAAAATCAGATTATCAAGTATATAAGAATACTTAAAGTTGGTGGTCAGACCCTCAGAGTAGGAACAAAGAAACGAGTGATAGGTTAGTTTCTAGATCATGACACCTTAGTTTATCAGCAAAATGAGAGAGAACTTAATGATTTCTAAGCCTCATTTAAGCTCAAAATTTGCGATTATTCTTATCTGGAACCCATGTCTACACAAGGAAACTAGTTCTCAAGCTGAGCCCAGCACAAGGGTGAGCTACAATTTACAGGGAACAATGGCGCATTACAGCATTATTTTGCAGTGTATTACTGCAATGAATGTATTTCAAAGCAATGAGTTCAAGATAAAACACAGGAGGCAATTGCATAGCTGTGCTCACCTAATGATGGCACAGGCACATCTATAAAATAAGGCATTTAATTTAAATCCCACTCAGAAATATTTAATGTACCTGTAAAACTAAAACAGAGACAAGTAACAAGAATTAAAGTGAAACATGTTAGACCTCGCTTTTTAAATGGAAATCTACTGTATTCTCCCTCTCTTACATGTAGAAACCACAGTATGTGAAGTGTGTGATCCCTAAAATCACAGCCTAACATAAGTGTGTGTAAGAGAGGCACTTAGTTCTTTTAATTAAACTTGACATTTAGATAGAGTAACATTTCTGTAAAATTATAAAATTCTAAATATTTACTGTTTTAAAATGCTATCAACAAGCATATAACTAATAAACACAACTTTTAAAAGGGAAGGAATCAGAGAGACAGCTCAGTGTGTAAGAAAGGCCTAACAACCCACATAGGATCCCAAACACTGAAGTGGAGGAAAGAGAGCTGACTTCCTCAGGTCTACCATCTGACCTCTATACACACACAGCAGCACGCACGCACACACACATACACACACACACACACACACACACACACACTGCAATGAAAATTTAAGAGAGAAAGTATTATTAAGATGACACTGGTTATTGCCAGAATTCAATTTTGTTTCAAAGTGTGCTTTTTAAAAAGGTGCATACAAACCACCTACACATTATTTTAAAAACCAAACAAACAAAAACCCTTTGTGCTACAAACTGTCCCTGAGTTCCACTTTGGCATTTTTAGCAAGCTGATAAACCACTCTGCTTGTTCTCTTCCACCAATACTAACCAAGCCAAGAAGCAGTTTCTTCACTTATTTAATTCAATGTCCCAAGACACTGCAAGGGTAAAGGTCAGTCATTAAAAACACACACTGTTGCTATAGTAAAAACAAACAGCCACCTGGGACCTGTTCCCCAGACTAACCTACTTGAACTATGAAGGTGCAGGATAACAAAGAAGTAAAGAAGTATAAAATACGTTTTCTGATTCAGTTATGCTCGTTGGCATTACATGGCACACGGAAGGAGGAGCTCAGAAAACAAATAAGATTCAGGTAACTGGCAACAAAGAGGAATTTTTTTCCTAGTAGCGTTAACAATCTTAAGTTTCTTACAATTTTCAGGAGTGCTACCCTGCAGGCATCTATGACAGCATCACGAGGTTTCAGACTTAGTGTGGGTGGTTGGATAAAGTTGGACACTGACCAGTTTTGTGTGTGCTGAAAGGCACCCGGCTGGAACACTGTATTTGGCACTGGCTATGAGACTGTCAGTGCAGTGGGTTGGAAGATGTATGCATTGGCACTCTGTGTGGAACCAGGAGGCATGCTTAAAAGGTTATGGCAGTCTTGAATTTGGCAGCTATCTTCTAAAATGATCATGCAGGGTTAAGAGTAAAATCCAGGGTCACACCTAAGAACACCAGAAAGTAGTGTGTATCTGAGACAATCTCTGTCCTTTGCAACACTCAGTCCTAAGAAAAAGAAAACAGAATAGTCTTTTGAGTGGAAGAAGGGTACATGGTTGAGAAAGTTTTATTTAAAAACACTTAGAATTTAAGACTACCAACTTTCATAGTAGTATTTAAATTAAAACATCAACTTAATTACAGAAACGGATGAAGCAATTTTCTAAATTAAGTATGAGTATTAAGTTAAAAGCCCTGAGGTCTTTCTCATTACACACACACATTTGCACAACCCCGACTAGAACATATACATATCAGACACGCATATCACATACACACATGCACACATACATACTATACACATACATACCACATACATACATATTGTTGTCTCTCCAGTGTACATTCCTTTATTGATAGAAGCAATTTGGAATGGATGGCTACTCAGTCTCCTAGAGCACTTTTACAATGGGAGCAAAGGACTAACCCATATTGTCTCTTTTTAGTAATTTGATATGGTGAAGGACAGACAGTTAAGTTCCTCATACATGCACAACTTTTAGTCTCCGTAGGTGTGACTCAGGATCTTAGGTTTAACTCTTTATGATCAATTAAAGAAGGTGCTATTGGAGACACAGCTCAGTGGTTGAGAGCTCACCTATCATGTACAGAGTTTGATTCTCCCAGGCTGTAAAACAAAAGAGGAAGAATGGAAGGGAGGGGGATGGGCAGGAAGGAAGGGAATGAATGCATATAGATGACAAATCCAGGCCATCTTCACAGGACAGGGATTTTTCACAATCAGTCTCTCCATTTTCCTCATCACCAGTCAGAGCCAAAACACAGAGGCGACTTCCATGTGTCTGAGTGAGTGGTACTGTACATACCTACACTACATCTAATGTCTCCAAGAGGGTCACAGCATAGAGCGGAATGGTAAGCTCTATTAGGTGTAGATTAAAATACAGGTTTCTTTAGTCGCCAAAGTTGTATGTAGTACTGCAGAAGTAAGTACACAGCATGTAAAAGTAAAATAAAATTATTTCTGAGTAATAAAACAAAAACAATCATTTTTCCTAATTAAAAGAAGACAAAAGCAGCCTCTGGCAATAAACACATTGAAGTTGCAATGAGAATGTGTGAACTGGAACGTGAAGCTTCTAGACCCTGGAACAGAGCTCCAGAGCATGATGGCCCTGGTTGACTAACAGATCACACCGCACCTTCATACTGAATTGGGAGAGCTTGGTTATAAAGAATAAAACATCATACTGATTACAACAACCTTCTCTATCGGGCACACTGGGTGGCTCGAGGAAGAAACCTACAAATATTAGACACAGGATTAGACAAGTGCAGAGAAATTCTTTAGCTAGAGTATTTTAAGCAGTGTCAGAATACATTTATGCTATCGCTATAAAAATACCCTTAGTATGTAGAAGAGAGCAATTCTAAACCACTGAACAATAGGCAAGCCTTAATAATCCTTTTCTCTTGGTATCAAAACAAAACTGTCACTAACAGAAAAGCAAAAGGTTCCTAAAAGCCCTCCCTCTAACACACAATTGTATTTTGATATAAAGAAACCGCTGTTCTCCATTTCCCCATCACAACCTTAAGGAGTTGCTACTTAAATATTAGCCAGTCCTCTGTGAATCATTCTATATTAAAATTAGGTAGTTCTAAACATCACACATATAAAAAAGTATTGTTTGACACAGTGCCATTTTGATGATAAATTGCAATCTATAGCTCAAATAATTCTACCTAGGGATTAACATTTCAGAGGCTGAGCCAGAGATTATGTGTGTGGATCTTGAATTTCATCATCTCCCTTTGGCACAATAGCTTATTCTTCCTTTTTTCATCTATTCTCTCATGAAGGGTCAGGGAAGCTTAGCCTTGCTGTTGCATTCATTTCATCTCTACATTAACCAGATACCTTGCAGTCTCTTTAGCTCTTATGTGTTATTTCATTGCAAATACTATCCTGAACTGAGCGGCTGTTAATGAGGTTGGTACCAAATCAAAGGGTGCCATCAAGTGGTTGTAATACTCCAAACAGCATTACACCAAACGGTGGCTCCAGAAAGATTTCCTTCACTATGGACGAGCTGTGCCACTCTGCTATGAAAGTATACATTAAGTGAGGCAGGAAGGAACTATCTATATTCATTTTTACTCTTTATTTTCTATCCTTCCAAGATTGCTTTTCTGCATATTACACTTAAAATGTACAACTCAAGTCATGGTTAGGATTAATACTTAGGCCAAAACATTATCAAATGATATTAACCATGATTCAACAGAGCAGCACTACTGAGAATGAAATAATTCTATTAAAATTCATGGGTACATACATAGTTTACTTTTGAAAATGAGCAATAACATATACACTTTAAAAAACCTCACAGCATTCATTCTCTCGTATAAGGCTATCAAATAGCTGGTGTGATTGGGTGCACTACATGCAGCCATGCTAAAGGCTAGCAAAGTCAGAATTAGAAACACTCTCCTCAATTCTGCTATTAGAGTTACATCTTAGAATTTGGGTGCTTTTTTTCTCTTCAAAAAAAATATGCCTGTTCTCTTTTTGTTACAGGCAGTTTATTTTGGAGATGGAGAAAGGCAACTTATAGAGACAAGGTTTAGTGTAGTTCCCAGCTCCAGATTCACCTCAGGGAGAGCAGCAGCAGGCACTCCAGGAAGCAGAGGGAGACAGATACAGTTGGGGTCAGCTTGTCTTTGACTTTTTTTTTTT